>JAEAOA010001821.1:187500-190000 GCA_016746295.1 Potamilus streckersoni
AGTTTTAAATTCATTCTTGTTGTACATTTGAGTATTTATTCTGTATATCTGTTTGGCAGTATCAGTATAAGGCAATCATTTATTCGCACCTTTAACCATTTTGTTATCACCTCAACAACGAATTAATCGTCTGACACGTGTTTGGCATTTTAAAGACAGGATATATGTTATAAGAGAACAGCAATTAACAATAATTTCGTCAGATGTCTACAATAGATTTTAGTCCAAAGTTGTTTCGATACGTACGATTTTAAGTAATTATTCCCCGTTCAAGCGTAAAATTGAGCCTTAGGTCAGCTACATTTCTGCTGGCGCGTGCCGGTTAGTTTTGTCGCTTAATACCTTCAGTTTCATCCGACCACAAGAACTGATGTATTAAATGGTTATTACCGCTGCATAGCCAATGGTAACAGTGCTTTCTTCGGGATGCCGGGACTTGTGTTCTGAAATTTGATTGGAAGGAGTGTGAGTATTTAACACCTCAATAACCATATGTAAATCTGTCATTTGTAAAGACTTCTTTTAACTGTTCAGTTGGAAATCAAAATTTATTTGTGTGTGGATTTATATCTCTGGTTTCGAGAAAAGAGGGAATATTTTTGTGTCTAAACATTATTACACATTATGCAGGAACTTCCAAATTCCCCGGCGATGGATGCATCTGCTCTAAGAAAGGTTATACATACATACATACATACATACATACATACATACATACATACATACATACATACATACATACATACATACGCACGCACGCACGCACGCACGCACGCACGCACGCACGCACGCACGCACGCACGCACGCACGCACGCACGCACGCACGCACGCACGCACGCACGCACGCACGCACGCACGCACACACACACACACACACACACACACACACACACACACACACACACACACACATACATACATACATACATACATACATACATACATACATACATACATACATACATACATACATACATACATAATTACATACACATTAAATTCGTAACCTTTTATGTGTCAGTACCAAAAGCAACGCTTATGTGGAAAGTATAATTACGCACACGTGTTTACGATCAGTCATTTAATTTTTAAAATGATATTCATTATTATCAGAAATTAATATTTTGAATATTTCCAGTCTACATAATTATAAAAAAGATACCCTTTATTATTAGTATTATTTCTATTTGAAAAGTTATTTGTCATTTATTTATTCAAGTAGTTATTTATTTATTTAACTTTTTTATGCATTTTTTACTCAGATTAAAAAGCCGATTATAGAAAAGAAGAGAAGAGACAGAATAAACAATTCTCTGGAGCAGTTGAAAAGCATTTTACTGGAAAATGTAATCAAGACGGTAAGCATTACATTTTCAATTCTTTTTCCTAAATATAATTATTTTTACTACCCCTTAAGAATCTTGTGCAATGACAAAGAAAGTATCCCTCCATTTTCTATGTTCTTCAATTTTGGTATGAATTTAGTTTTAATCAGTTTTAGTCATAGTTTGATTTTTACTTAAAATATTTCTTTTAAATATTTAAATGCACATTTATATGAAATATGGTTTATGCTTATTTAAAAACGGCATGTTTGCAGACACACAAATGATCTATAAATTTATCGGTATGTTCATTCTACTTGTTATCGGTAAATTCATTGTACTTGCCATTGTGCAATGATTATACTTATCGGTAAATTCATTCTACTTGTTATCAGTAATTTCATTCTACTTGTTATTGGTGAAGTGATTATACTTGCTATCCGTAAATTAATTCTACTTGTTATCGCTAAATTCATTTTGCTTATTACTGATGAATTGATTATACTTGTATTCGGTAAATTCATTCTGCGTGTGACCGTAACTTTTATGGATAAATATAAGAAATGTAATGCCCACACGCCCGGCTCTAGGGCCAGGTGCACGAGGCAGCCGCATTTAGCCCCGCGTTTTCGAGGACCCCGCGCTGCTGACGGAAATCAACTCCACAAGTCAATGTTTATGCTTGGGGGCCCACCTCATAGCTTGCTGCCTTGGGCCCCACACATCCTAGGGCCGTTTTTGAAAGCCCACATATGCTCGGAATTGTATGAATCAGCAATATTTTTTTTTAAATGTATAAATTTTTATGCCTTATTGTTTAAAATTAATTCAGTCGAGTTTTCATTAAAGTAATTATATGTAAACACGTTTAATTTCGGTATAGCAAGTAACTCGTGTAATATTGAGGGATTTATTTAAATTGTATATTTTGGCTTCTACCACGTATTATGCTTCTCGTATCATTAAATCTTGTTTATTTTTATTTCAACAGGACACGCCGATTTCCAGACTGGACAAAGCAGACATTCTGGAAATGACTGTCAAGTATATAAAGCAGTTACAAAAACGGGGCAATACATCGACAAAGGCATTTGAAGACACAGTCCCAATAGCAAAGGAATACGAATCTGGATACAAGGAGTGTAAACGGGACACTATTTCTTATTTTAATTCT
>JAEAOA010001821.1:195000-247500 GCA_016746295.1 Potamilus streckersoni
CCATCCTGGTATAACCCGGTGGCCACGTTTGGATTTTCTAGTCAATTTATTACTGGATTTCGATAGAGCTTTTACTACATCAGCTTATAGATCATTTATCTGTTTCATATGTACCTCATTAGTACATCCATGGTCATTACAGATGGCTACACCACGTAGGATCTCAATCTTGTTTAATAAAAGTGCAGATGTCTGAGTGTAATTCAGTTTTTCGTCAGATGTAAGGTCTGACCAATTAATGTTGTATTTCAAGTTTGAGAGTTCATTGTGGCAAGAATCCAATTTAGAAAGTAGATCAGTCTTGATATTCATTAAAATGGGGAGATGGTTATACCCTACTATCGTGTGTATTATTCTCATATCACTTATAGCAGAATGAGCAGATTGTGTAGAGACGCAATAATTCAACCAAGACACTGTATTGTGTGAATCACTGATGTAAGTAAAATCTTTCGTGTTGTCAAGTATTAGTTTTAAGTCCGATATGATATAACCATATTCGTCACAGAATAGGCGCAGTTCATCTCCAAAGGGAGTGGATTTGAGCATATTAGCATTCCAATCTCCAACTACATAAGCATTTATTGTATTAGCATTTTCTACAATAGAATTAATTTTGCCCAAACTATCTACAAATTCCCAAAAGTTTTCCGCTAGATCACATGGTAAATAGATATTGACAAAAAGCAGGGAAGAGTCCCTTGTATTGATAGTAATACCTATTAATCTTGGATCATGGAAGTGTTGTACTTGTATAATACTTGCAAGAGATCTACGGTATAGTAACCCGACATCTCCGTAAGGTCTGACATTATGAATATTTTTGGAAGATTCTATCGGCGATACCCCTGATCCATAGAACTCGTCATGTACGGAGTAAGAAGCAAATATCGGAAATATCACAAATTTCTTACATTTTGTATATTTCTTGTTAAAGAACGACAGTTGTAAAAAGAAATGCGTAATGTGTCCATTAGGTATGTTTGAGTCAAAATTGTGGATATCAACTCCGACTTTGATAGTAGTCTCTAACTAATGCATTTCGTGGCCACGCATCTACGTTCATAATCGCATTGTGCGTAGTGTTATCATATGTGATTTTGAAGCTGGCATATGTAATAAATTTCGTTTGTAGTTTCTCCACCTGGGTTGGTTTAACTCCATAGTAAAGCTCGATATGTGAGGAAATGTCAGATACCTTTGTTTCGGGGGTAAGTCTTGTCACGAATATGCATTTCTGTCTCATTGGATACACTGTGCGCAATTTTGAGGACGCTGCCTTTCCTATGATAGCACTTCCCCGCTTTCCTGGAAACTGGTGTGTGGATTAGACGTTTGTAAACATTTTTGGCCATTGTTGATGCAGATTGGTGCGTGATGTTTTGCGTGGAAAAGCTGCCATACAGAGGTCATTGTTCCGCATAGAACTTGCTACTCTAGAAAAAGTTTTATCGTTTTCCATATCCTCGTCATGGGTGCTGGTATCTTCTGACAATGCTATCATTTTTAATGCCGTTGTGCTTTGGTTTAATTCACCGTCATTTGATTTATTATTATCATGAATTTCTGTTGTTTTATCCCATGATGCAGAGTAGATTTTTGTTGCACTAACCCGAGTCTCGTTGCTGTTTGGGTCCGTATATTGCATATCTTTGTGTGTGCTAATAGCAACGATTCTTTCCGTTGAACGACTGTATTCAGGGTTTCTTATATAGTTTTAAAAATCATTTAACAGAATATTTTTATTAACCCAAATGACTCAAATAAAAACTATATTATACAAATAACTTCTGATGTAGTTTGTCACAGAACATAGCTAAAAATAACTTGGTTTTGCCTTTAATCTATTTTCACCTTATTCGTTGTACAGGCGTACAATGTTACCTGGGGTGAATCACTGGTCACCAGGTAAAGTAATTTTGAAATTACATGCAGGTAGAGAGCTACAGAAAAGCATGGATAACGTGGACATTTGACTACGACAACGTGGACATTTGACTACGACTATTAATCACCCTATCAACTTAAGCTTGATATATTGTGAACTAAGACACAAGTCATTTGGATATTGTCAGTGGTAGGCGAACTTACTACCATCGTCTCAGGCCATTTGGGTAAGTATAGAAGTTTGTTTTATATGATTTTTGAAACCATTTCTCAGTTTTGTTTCATGTCGGGAGATAAGTTACGTTTTAGTAATTAATAGTTTTGTTTTATTGTAGCCTTTTTGGATACTAGTGACCATTTTTGTATACTATTGTAGACTGTTGGATATTATTATAGACTACGGGAGTCTATTGTGATAATGGAAGTCTTTTGTAAATTACGGGAGCTATTGTAGCTTAATGGATAGTGGACATTAAGAGAGCTTAGTGAACATTATCGGATATCACTGGACATTATTGGGCTAACGGAGTCTGTGGAACTGTCGAAGCCTTACAGGAGATTAGGTGTCCCATGAGAGATGACTGCAGATTCGAATTCATATATCAGTCAGTTCAGCAGGTTAACTCCAGTTAACTTAATCACTTTTCATTTTTCATAACATGTGATACATTTGTTAGGTTAGTTTATATTTTCGTTTTTTTTTTCTCATTTCATGAGTGAATTTAGAACAAATTGTATTAGTCATATGATAGTAGCGCGAGTCTGTGTATCAGTTTACGAGACCGATGCCTAAATAAAGAGCGTACGAATTCATGAGGCAGGTAGGTCAGACTGAGATACAGTTCGTTAAAGTATACAATGTTTCTTCCTAAAAGGAAGGATCTTACTAGGTTTCAATTGTTACATAGATACCCATAACAAGAATTACTCAACATCAAGAAATTAATAAAGAGCTTCGAACTTTGATTCAACTTGGTATTATAATTCTTCATCTAAATGTCATTTTTTTGTAGCGGTTTCTTTTTTTCTTTAGGATGCTAGTTGCGAAGAATTTATTTAGCCTAAATCTAGATAGAACTATTATATATATATATATATATATATATATATATATATATATATATATATATATATATATATATATATATATATATATATATATATATATATATATTTATATATATATATATATATATATATATATAAAACGAGACGGTCTCTACATGTTGATATATAAGAGTACGGGCGGCTCTGCTTAAATAGTTTCTTATGGCCTTCTTTTGAGTTTGACACAAATCTACACTACCGGTATTGTTGTGATTCATTTCATCAAATCTTTACTTTTTTATTTTCAACCAGGAACCTCAAGATCAGACAAGCAGAAAGCTTGAAAATGACTGTCAAGTACCTACAGCAATTACCAAAACAGGACATTAACTCTACAGCTTAGCGTGATGACACAATAACAAAGGAATACAAATCTGGGTACGAAGAATGTATACGGGAAAAAATTCATTATTTCAATCCTGTGAACGGAATAATATATAACATAAAATCGCGTATGGAGAGTAATATATCTATGTGCATAGGTGAAGTTAATGATGTACAATCTATACTTAAATATTCTCTCAGAAATTCGACCTTTTTATACGCCTCGAGGTATGCCTGTCAAATCTTTATACAAATCTTCATACATCACGCCGCTTTATGACGATATCCCAGCATCATATCCATCCACCACAGCGACGACACCGGATTGTAGCAACAGGTTTGTTAATGTCATTACCCGGTTATCCGAAAATCAATACAGAAGGTCCTTTTTCTCAATATTACCCTTTTGCAGAATGAAAGAACTATCTGTGCCACCCCAACGCAAGATTCCCGTTTAAATCATTCATCGGGGTATATCGTTGAAGGAAAAATCAGTTTAAGGACTAGATTCTTGAACATTCAGACTCATCTGTTACTTGTGATAAAGTATGGTGTCCATGGTGATTTATGTACGGTGAAAAATATACAAAAGTGTTATTTGCACTTTGTGTAAATTTGTGACGTGTCACGTGCCTATATAGTGGTAATACTCTTTTCAATCCTGTCGCAAAACAATGTGATAATTTTATTCCAGTACCATTTAAAATATCTTTGCATGTGAAATTGACTTTGATTTGTTTTTCTAAAAAAAACCTACAAAAGTTTAGATAAAAACATAGATTTATTGTCATATTTGTTATGATTTGTCTGTCTCTATCAGTTTGTCGGTTTGTCTGCCTTTTAGCTATTGAAATAAAGGAATGTTATTTAGCTATTGAAATAAAAGAATAAAAAATAACAATGTATTGGTTTAGAAGACCCATATCAGTATATTTTAGCATTCTTGCTTGAAAATGTCTATACCAGATGCTTGCATTGTTGCGCTTTATAATTTGATAATACTATTTCTTGACCAAAAACTACGTACGTGGACTCCATGATTTAATTAGCCACAATTCTATTTTTTTTCCTCCAAAACAGGTTGGGAAGGAATAGTAAAAAGTGCATGGATTCCATGGTCTCGGTCGGCCAGACATCTGGAAAGAGAAATAAATTACAAGCTGGATTGAAATATAGGTTTCTAAAGCAGAATTTGCCATATATTTTATAATTTTGATTAACTTTTTACGTTTGCAACATTTCAACCTAAAAAGTTTAAAAACTATTTAAAATATAGCTTTCAAAGCTTATCAATGCATTTTGATAAAACCTGCAAGTAGAATATTACAAGATTTATTTAGAAGATTTATGCCACTTTCAAAACTGTATCTAAATTTTGTAAATGGGGTAATTTGGATATATCCAAGTTGTCCATAAGATATTGTGAATGAGAAGTGATAGTTCTCTCTGTACTTAGCTCAGGAAATAGAATTTTTTTCCTAACCTCTTTTGTAAGATAGCAGTCTATCACTTATACCCTTCAGATGATTTGTTTCCACTCAACACTCTTGGTTTTTCACCATGTGGAATCTGACAGATTTCCAACCAGAGTATTTTCACTAAAAGAGTATATAATTGCCACAAAACAGACAGAATGAAGCAAATAGCAGAATAGGGTTCTAAGGAGACTATGCATAATCATGAGATTAGTGATATAAAAATATCACTTTTATATAACTCTTTTATATAACTCTTAATTCATCTTTTTTTCCTGTTTACATGGGATGGAATAGGCAATGAACCAATTTGATTTGGGAGCTTAGAAATACAAGCTACCAGTTCTGATTCACTTTCAGCATAATTTTTAACTTTTTCTTAATAGGTACAGCAGTCACCATTATCATCGTTTTACCTTTAACTATTTGTTTATATATTGCTGGTCGATACAATACCCTTTACCACTTGTAAATATTGAAGGATTTAACCTTTTATACGGCGCTAATAGCCAATTTATGCTGGTGCGCCGTAACAAAATTAAACCAACCAACCACAATAGATACAGTTCATTTTGACACATGGATGTCTTGATGAAGCATCTGCATTAGATTGCAATCTTCCAGCTCTATGTATAATCGCAAAATCACTGTAGCCAGGCAATTTAACCACCTATCTAACTGAACTTCTACCTTCAGTTCTCAATGAACTTCTGTGCATAGAGTGATGAAAATGTTCCACTGCAAGAAGTGTCTTGTGACAATATTTTCTTTCAGTTTTTGAGAAACATTTACTAAAGTAGCTAATTGCTTTTTCTTGTCCATTTTGGATTTGGGAGAGTATTGGTCCTTGACCCACATTTGAGGCATCAAAATCTAAAATAAATTTGTTAGTTTCAGTAGGGAATGCCAAGATTGGTGCATTTATCAGTGTATATTTTGTATCACTGAAAGACTGATTACAGTTCTGTCCATACAAATTTGCTACTCTTTTTTTGATAATTCGTGTATAAGTTTGGCCAAAGTAGTAAACTGATACACATATGATCTGCAGTAATTTGCCAAAGATATAAAGCTTCTAGCTTCATCAAACTTTTTAGGGGTTGACCAATCTCTTTATGCTGTAATTTTACCTGTACTTATGCCCACACCAGCTTCACTTATAGTATGACCTAACCATGGGACCTCCTTTTGAAACGAGTTGCATTTCTTCGGATTCAGTTTTAAAACATCTCCAAATTAGTGAAGTGTTCTTCAAAAGGTTTTGAATAGCAAATGATATCAAGGTACAAAATGACCATTTTCAACAAGTCATGAAAATGCCATCTGAACAAGAGTAAACGTTTCAATTGCATTGTAGAGTCCAAATGCTAATCTGCGCCATTGCCACAGTTCCCCTCCTGGTATGGAGAATGCAGTTGTGTCTTATCATTTTCATCAATTTCTCCTTGCCAATTGCCTGATTTCTTATCCAGACAAGACCGCCATTTGATCCTGATAAATCATCTAAACTATCATCTATTCTAGGCAATGTTTGAGAATCTTTGACAGGAACATCATTCAATCCTCGAAAATCACAACAGAACCATCCGATTTAGTCACCAATACGATTAGAGCATTCCTACGGCTTTGTGGACATTTTTATATAATTCCATCTTCTGCCATCCTTTTAGTTTTCCGCAACGTGTCCTTTAGCAAGTGAATAACTTTCAACAGTTTCGCATCTTATGTATCAATTTGATGTTTTATCAAGGTTTAACGAGCTATGTCACTTGATGATGCAGATACTCTGATATTTCTGATATAATCAAAAATTGTTTTAAATGTTCTTTATCAAGAATTTTAGAAAACCCTACAAACATCTCTAAATGGTCTGGCCATTGAACTCTACCCACTTTTCGGTTTAATGCTTCACCAGGTGTACTGTGCACAACTTGCACTGGTTGTAATTTTCAGTAACATTACTTTTATACAACTGATCTGGTTTTTCTCCACAATATACTATTCTGAGAGGAACGTATCCATTTTTAGGATGTACTAAAAAAAATTTACTAGTAGACCAGTTTTCTCCACAAATTTTGTGAACGGTTCCGTTAAACACATTGTATCCTTATCATACAGGTCAATTTGTCTGCCATTTACAACTACTTCAGTTTCAGGCAGTACCAAAACATTCAGTTAAATAAAATTCAACAGCAGTTTTCTTATCTGATTTCATATAGGATGGTATATTTTTCTCTTTTACATTTATATAACCTTTACTAATAATAGTGTCACAATGGTGCTTCTTTAAAAAGTCTATACTAAGTATGACATCTTGTTTCATATCTGCTAATAATACCTCATGAGTGAAGTACTAGTCACTAACATAATTTCTTCCTCTGCTTTACCATGAAAATGTTGACTTTTTCTTGTTACAGTTGAAAGCATACTTTTTACCGGAGTCACCTTTTGAGTTTTCTGACCAAGATTTTACTACCTTACTGCTTAAAATTGTACATTTGATCCAGTGTCACACAACAATGAAATGAAATTTCCATTTACTTTACAAAATATGCTGTAGCGGTCTTAAATTGTCTAGTTTGATCACTTTGGACCTTTCTTTCTTCACATTCGTGTTTCGATCCCAAAAGCTTTACCCATTTCATGTTTCATTGACCTCTGGTCTGTCTATCAGTATTTTCACATTTGTTTCCAAAACCATGGTTTGGCTTGTACTTTTGATTTTGATTTCTATCTCTCAAGAATTTGTTTTCTATTAGTTCTGTTTGAAAAGGTTTGAATCCATTTTCTATTGTAATTTCTTTGGCAAACATTTTTTCTTACAATTTCATTCCTATCATCTTGCTTTCTGTTCCAGTTTTTGTATTCTCCTTTCTCTCTTTCTGATTGCAAATGTTTTACGTTTTCAGAGAAATGTTCTATCCTTTGTACAATGTTATCTAACTTGCCATCATTAGTTTCTATTTCAGACAGGGAGTTCACATTTTTCTGTCTGTTTATCAGCTAGTTTGAGATTCCATTTTAACAGCTATAGTTTTAGCCTCGTTTAGTATTTTAGGACTACATTCTTTTAGTCTTAGTCTGGTTTCAGAGTCCAGCTAGTAATCAATAAGGTAGTCCAGGGCTAAAATTTCAATAATTTCACCAGTTGCATCAGGATATGCCTGTCTCGTCCATTTCTTGATGTTTTGAGCCAATTCAGAAATCGATTATCCCTTTTTCTCGAAATCTAGAGTCCTGTATATTTCAGCTTTATAAATTTAGACGAAGCGTAGATAACTTAATGAAACTAAAGGAGTTAGCTAGGATTTACTACAACCCATCCCATCCAGAAGGTTACCGAGATCAGAAATTGTTTCGTACTGCCAAAACTTGTCTGAGAAGTGTCCGCTTTTCTTAAGTGTAACAATCGTTACAAGAACAAGCCACACACACCTTACACAAAACCATTCGACGAAACGTTTCCAGTAGTCGCACCCAAGTGGAGGGTATCAATTATCAATAGATAGCCGATTTAGCCGATGTATCTCATTTGGCCATCTACATTGGTGGCTACAAATATTTGTATTGTTATCGACGTCTTTTCAATATTTGTCTAGGTCGTGCCATTGACTTCCAAATCGAACAGTGAATTAGTGCGAGCCCTCAAATTGGTGTTGACACAAAGGGGTCATCACCCTCTTCGATGGCAAACCGACAAAGGTACTGAATTCCTGAACCAAGCCTTCTCAAAAGAATTAAAATAAACGCGACATTCATTTTTCATCATTGAGAAATCCCGAAACCAAAGACAGCTGCGTGGAACGTTTTCAATGCACATTAAAAGAACGCATATGGAAATATTTTATGAATCAATACACTCTCAAGTACATCGAGTTCTTGCTGCACCTTGTCCAATTGTACAACTAGTCTTACCATTGGAGCATCGGACGTTCGGAGCATCGGACGTGCCCCCCAGTAGTTACTTCTGACATCGAAGTGACTGTCTTCGTGTTCCTGTTTGGTAAATTCCCAACGATAACTGTCCATAAGAAAGGTGGAGTGTGGCAGTAGAAGATTGGGTGCACATTCGTAAAATAAAACGTACTTTCGACAAAGGTTACTTACCCAACTGGATCACCGAATTGTTTCGTGTCACTAAACGAGTACGTTTCCGTCATCCTGCCGCCTATAAATTTAAAGACATAAAAGGGGAAGTGTTAAAATGATCGTTTTTCTTGCCCGAATTACAACGTGTGACCAAAAACAAAGACGATGTATACGAGATCGAAAGCATTCTAAATTGAGGAACTCGTAAAGTGAATAAATGTCGTGTCAAAGAAGTCAAAGTACATTGGAAAGGATATCCTCTGACTTTCGACTCTTGGATCAACTCTTCGCATATCATCGACTATAAGAAGAAGTGATCATCATGCCCTTAAACACAGCTTCAACCGCTAACACTGCAGTTACCACACCTTTCCCTAGTTTTTCTCTGCAAGATCTACAAAAGCAACCCTTGTGGATGTGGTGTGGATAACGTGTGCCTAAATCGCAAATCGTCTTTTTTTTTCTTGCCAAATCTTTGTGGTGTATTATGTTATCGGTGCTGTCATTGCCAATCTGTATTTCCAACAAGGAGACAAACAATCGTGGACCATTTTACTCAACAGTTTCATTGGTTAATTTCTTCCCAAACCGTCTCTGAAATACTCTAACGGAAACAATTACGGCAGCCTTGCGCCCAACCTCAGTCAAATTTCAACAGTCCCTATTACAATCACAAGAATCCTCTCGTCTGACCTACATTTATCCTTCGGACACTAGAACTCTGGAATTATGAATAACCAATTTTACTTAACGCTACCCAGTGACAGTTTCTACTAACCAAAACCTACTACACAACACTACCTTTTCCTTTAATATTTTCTCATACCCCCACATGTAAACTTAGCCAATATTTATAACCCAATAACCCCACTAATAACACCTAACACCCAATAACACCAAGTCCAATGTTTCATAAAAAACAACAATAAACAACAGTTTGTATTTATTCTGCCTGACCTGCACGTAAACCTAACCAATTAAGTTGGGAAAAGGCTTAGGGTAAAGGCAAAAGGGGATAAGGAGGGAGCGAAGAGGGAAGAGGAAGAGAGAAAGAAAAGGATAAGATACTATCTCAGACATAGGATACGGATGTCCATGGTCAATGAGAAACGAGCAAAAGCAGAACGAATCGGGAGAAAAAGGCAAAAAGAAGAGGAAAATATAATCAAACACAAGGGTGGAATCTTGATGTCAGCATGCCTGTACTACCAAAAGATTTTCCACTAAGGCCACACCTCCGCAACAATTTTTTTCTTCTCAATAACAAGAAAAACCCTACGGACACTTGGGCACACAACATGTGCTAAGGAAACGGTAGTAAGATTGATTGCACAGGTGGCTTACACATTAATGGCGTTAGGTTTTGTCAATTCATATAACTTGACTGAATCTGACAAACAAAAGCGGACTAGCGTTTCTGGGAATTGGCGAAACCCGTTGCTGCGGCATTTGCATCCTTTCCTGGGCTCGTTCCTCCTTTTCCTCTGCAGGACATCAAGTGAAAAACGCGACCATTGCATATTAACGCGGATTTTTTTTTGCAGCGGCACTATTCATGCAAACCCGACCAATTAAATATCCCGACACTCGAGACTAAACCAGTCGCGAAAGAAATAAGTTTACATCAGCGACTATAATTCTTGTTCATCATCATCATCATCATCATCATCGTCGTCGTCGTCGTCGTCATCATCATCATCATCATCATCATCACCATCATTAGTCTGACCATTCACTGTTGACTCGTTAACCTATGATGATGCTATGAAGATAAACAAAGCTGAACGAAGCTTATCTAAACTTATTTCGTGTCAGACAAAACCTAAAACCGAAACCTGAAGAGATAGAGAATGTCAGGATGATAACAATAGCCCAAGACCTGGTAGAAGAGGTCTTCAGAGAGGAAATCAAGACAGAACAAGAAGAGTGAGCAGAGAAGTACATACATCAAAATTAGCAGTGAGAACAACAATAACAGCAGCCTCATACGCAGGAACTAGACAGATTTTGTCGACTGTTGTATGGAGTTCTCCTTCTCTCTCTGTAGAAGCAGACCGTATCCTGTGGGAACGCCTACTGCTAGACGAGGGCGCAATCTTAGACAATAAAGATTATCATCATTTTCCATCAACAAAGACAGCCCTTTTCAGGGCTACCCCAACACTCTAGGAAAGATAAACCAATCTAACTGCCAAACACATTTGTTTGTTTTAAATAATGTTTGTGTATAAGCACTTCGTTTTTCTGTCCTGTCCAATGGTGTATGTCTGTATTTGCAAGTAAAAAAAAATACTGTTTCTTTTAGGTACGCGCGTTCCATGTAATGGTAATAGTGATATAGTAAGTTTGAAAGTAAGTGGATGTTTACTTCACGTCAGTGCTCCAGGGTTATAAAGCGAAGCAATCGTCAGTCTAGCTAACCATTATTGGTTCGTCAACTGTAACAAAATGAGTAATTGAATTACCAAATTGTCGGAACTCAAGATGCATCTAAAGTATGCCAGTAGTATGTTAGATGAGCTGGTCAAGGAGGTCATAGCAGAAGTTGTTAGGCTTAAAGAGGAGAAAGAAGAATGAAAGAAGAAAGAAAAAGTGCTAAAGAAGGGAGGGATCCGGTCTCACCTCATACTGAGACCTCTGTGTGATGTCAATCCTGACGTGAGGACACCTCCACAGCCCTTAGCTGCACCACCACAACGTCAGCCACATCCACAAGTACTAGTGCCAGTAGAAGCGCAGAGACGGCTACGAAACAGCAAATGACAGGAAAGTATTCACCATACATGAAAGTGAAACCTGGGAGAGCGAAGCTAGTCAACCCCTCTCTACGCTCCCAATCATAAAGGTGAATTGGGCAAATTATTGCAGTAGATGTGTATTTGGTGCCTGGCCTGGATAGTGACATTAAGAGTGGATCTGAAGTTTCCGAAATAACCAGCCCATCTTAGAGCTAACCAAATCTCTAGAAAGCGATGCCAATAAGTGTGAATATGGAGCAATGTAATTATAAATACTTCCTCTTTTACTGGCATGTGTGTATGTCTGTATGTTTAAATGCGTTCGCGTACGTTTGTGTGGATAGCAGTGTGTGCGTAAGGGATGTTTGCCTTCAGGTCCATGCTTCACGTATATAAATGCTACGGTCTTTTTCCTTCACGTCCGTGCTTTATGTATATAATGCGGAATAGTCTTCTGTGGGACGAACACTCCAGTCACACGCAATTACACTCAATTCAAAGCAAAGTTGATCGCCACATCAAATGGAGATCTTTACCAAATTACAGGGAAAACCACCTAATTAATAGACTCAGAACAGGCAAGACCAAATTGCACATAAGCATTGGCAAATATCTAAGAAAACAACAAGTGACAAGAAAAAACTGCCCACACTGTAACTTGCCTGAAACCCCGGAACACATCTTTAATGAGTGCATTCACTATAACCCACAAAGAATGATTTTTCAAAATAAACAAAGCAAAATTAAAGCGCCATATACATACCCCTGTTTCTTCCAACCTAAATATAATAAAAATATTCAAACTACCCATACTAAAATAATCGACTACTTGCAGCAAATTCAAAAATCAAATGCAATATGAATAAACACATATCTAAAACTAGAATAATGTAAACCTCATGTCTAGAAACTAAAATGCTAAAGTTAAATCAGGACCCTAATTTGACTGATGTTTTCCATCACGTCCGCCACCAAATAGCTTAAAATATCCTAAAACAAAAAATAGGGCAGCCGATGTATAGCGGTGTGGGGATCGGAGGACAGAGATATCCACAACCTCAAATATAACAAAAGAAAAGAAGAAAGAAGACAATAAGAAAAGAGGATAAAAACAAAGATTTCTACAACCTCAAATATAACAAAAGAAAAGAAGAAAGAAGACAATAAGAAAAGAGGACAAAAACACTTATCAAAAGACATTCCAAAAAGGAAGCGTCAATCAGAGCAACGACAACAACATAAAAAATAACAACAACGAAAAAACAGAAAAGACCGAAAGATATATTAAACAAAAAAGGGGAAACCCCAACAAAGAAGAACGACGAGGTAGAATAATACAGCGTAAAAGAGAAAAAAAAACGGGGAAAATCAACGATGTTTAAAATAATAAGAAAGGAGAAGATGAGGAAAGAAGAAGACGGAGACGAAAGAAAGAAGGAAAAAAGAAAGAAGAAGACGAGGAATATATATATATATATATATATATATATATATATATATATATATATATATATATATATATATATATATATATATATATATATATATATATATATATATATATATATATATATATATATATATATATATATATAAATATATATATATATATATATATATATATATATATATATATATATATATATATATATATATATATATATAAGACAAGGAAAGAAGAAAGAAGAAGATGAGGAAGGAAGAAAGAAGAAAGAAGTAGACGAAGAAAGAGGGAAGAAGAAAGAAGAAGATGGAAAAATATATATATTAAAAATAATAAAATATATATTTATATGCAGAAAAGAGAAAATAAAAAGACAAGGAGGAAAAAAGAGACAAAGAAAAAATAGTCTAATCCTTTTATCAAAGAGATCACAACAATAACAGCAGCGACAACAAGTCAACGACGAAAAACAGCTCGACAGAAATGCATTAAAAATAATAAAAATTTGTCATTCTTTGCCACCAAGAGGATGGATGATTCACAGTCTGAAAACCTCAAAATTAATACCCCACACTCACCCCCATACAAAAGGCACAAAAAACAGGGAACCACTGTAGCACTACAAACAGGTGGCCCAAGCCATAACAATTACAAAGAAAACAACCCCTAAAAAAATGGATAGCCAAAAAAGCTAATTCAAAACAAAAAGAACAAAAATTACTCCCTTGTCATTATAATGGCAGGAGTAAATTGAAAAGATTATAATTCTTAGTTGCCAAAGAGTAAAAAAAAAATTTTTTTTCTTTTTCTTCTCCCTTGTCGTTTTAACGGCAGGAGAAAGAAGGAAAGAACAAAATAGTCATATGCCATACATTGGGCTTATTTTGGCTGAAGCCCTCTTTAGGAAAAACTTCTTAATGGTCCTTAAAAGAACATAATTTGAACAAGTAAAAAGAGACTATAAAAACAAATTAGACATACAAAATAAAGGGTGACATAACACCCGAACCAGATTGAAAAAGGAAAGGGATTTTAACTGCTTTTAAGTACACTTTGTACAATGCTACAACTTTATGATAAACATATAGGAAAATTCACAACTCAAGAATATATGAAACGTTTGTAGCAAATACAAGTTCGGCAGCTAGGGACCATCCCACCCTCCTAGGCAACGGGCAGCATCTGACCCCCCCTAGTGAACTTAACCGCCAGGAGAGCCAACACCTCATCCAATGTCGTACAAGCCACTCCACCGGGAAGAAGAAGACACGCTAGGGCCACTCTGAAAAAACTAACGAAGACGAGGAGGCCCCTGGGACAAGAAGATAGGATCATAAGATGCAGACCTTGAGTAGGGGCCACTCAGGAAAATAATAAAGAGAGGAGAAGGCCCCTACACATTGACAGGAAGCTATGGAAAGCAGACAAGAAAGTGACACCTCCCTTTCTGGGGCCCTTCTTGGTTTGTCCGTCATTTCAGCTTTAATATTAGAGAACGTAATAACTTTAATGGAAAAACAAAGGAGGGGCAGGGGGTTTACTAACCCCTCCCTCCAAAGGTAACCGAGACAAAATTGTTTCGTACTGCAAAAATTGTCTGAAAATGCCCTTTAAATGAACAAACGTTCAAAACAACCACACACATTCCAAAACCCTTCGAAAACGATAGGGGGGCCCGGGGGTACAAATCAATAATAGCCCCCTTTTTTTTTTGGGGGTTTTTTTTTTTTTTATTTTGTTTTTTTTTTTTTTTTTTTTTAAAGGAGGTTTTTTCAATTGTTTTAAAGTTTTGGGGGAGGGAAAAAGCAATGGGGGTAATTGGTGTTTAAAAAAGGGGTAAATTTTTGGGAAAAAGGGTTTTTAAAATGTAAAGCCCTAAAAAGAATTTTAAAAAAAAAGACATTATTTTTATATTGGAAAAGAAAAAAAAAAAGTGGGGTCAATGCACATTAAAAGAACGCATATGGAAATATTTTATGAATCAATACACTCTCAAGTACATCGAGTTCTTGCTGCACCTTGTCCAATTGTACAACTAGTCTTACCATTGGAGCATCGGACGTTCGGAGCATCGGACGTGCCCCCCAGTAGTTACTTCTGACATCGAAGTGACTGTCTTCGTGTTCCTGTTTGGTAAATTCCCAACGATAACTGTCCATAAGAAAGGTGGAGTGTGGCAGTAGAAGATTGGGTGCACATTCGTAAAATAAAACGTACTTTCGACAAAGGTTACTTACCCAACTGGATCACCGAATTGTTTCGTGTCACTAAACGAGTACGTTTCCGTCATCCTGCCGCCTATAAATTTAAAGACATAAAAGGGGAAGTGTTAAAATGATCGTTTTTCTTGCCCGAATTACAACGTGTGACCAAAAACAAAGACGATGTATACGAGATCGGAAGCATTCTAAATTGAGGAACTCGTAAAGTGAATAAATGTCGTGTCAAAGAAGTCAAAGTACATTGGAAAGGATATCCTCTGACTTTCGACTCTTGGATCAACTCTTCGCATATCATCGACTATAAGAAGAAGTGATCATCATGCCCTTAAACACAGCTTCAACCGCTAACACTGCAGTTACCACACCTTTCCCTAGTTTTTCTCTGCAAGATCTACAAAAGCAACCCTTGTGGATGTGGTGTGGATAACGTGTGCCTAAATCGCAAATCGTCTTTTTTTTTCTTGCCAAATCTTTGTGGTGTATTATGTTATCGGTGCTGTCATTGCCAATCTGTATTTCCAACAAGGAGACAAACAATCGTGGACCATTTTACTCAACAGTTTCATTGGTTAATTTCTTCCCAAACCGTCTCTGAAATACTCTAACGGAAACAATTACGGCAGCCTTGCGCCCAACCTCAGTCAAATTTCAACAGTCCCTATTACAATCACAAGAATCCTCTCGTCTGACCTACATTTATCCTTCGGACACTAGAACTCTGGAATTATGAATAACCAATTTTACTTAACGCTACCCAGTGACAGTTTCTACTAACCAAAACCTACTACACAACACTACCTTTTCCTTTAATATTTTCTCATACCCCCACATGTAAACTTAGCCAATATTTATAACCCAATAACCCCACTAATAACACCTAACACCCAATAACACCAAGACCAATGTTTCATAAAAAACAACAATAAACAACAGTTTGTATTTATTCTGCCTGACCTGCACGTAAACCTAACCAATTAAGTTGGGAAAAGGCTTAGGGTAAAGGCAAAAGGGGATAAGGAGGGAGCGAAGAGGGAAGAGGAAGAGAGAAAGAAAAGGATAAGATACTATCTCAGACATAGGATACGGATGTCCATGGTCAATGAGAAACGAGCAAAAGCAGAACGAATCGGGAGAAAAAGGCAAAAAGAAGAGGAAAATATAATCAAACACAAGGGTGGAATCTTGATGTCAGCATGCCTGTACTACCAAAAGATTTTCCACTAAGGCCACACCTCCGCAACAATTTTTTTCTTCTCAATAACAAGAAAAACCCTACGGACACTTGGGCACACAACATGTGCTAAGGAAACGGTAGTAAGATTGATTGCACAGGTGGCTTACACATTAATGGCGTTAGGTTTTGTCAGTTCATATAACTTGACTGAATCTGACAAACAAAAGCGGACTAGCGTTTCTGGGAATTGGCGAAACCCGTTGCTGCGGCATTTGCATCCTTTCCTGGGCTCGTTCCTCCTTTTCCTCTGCAGGACATCAAGTGAAAAACGCGACCATTGCATATTAACGCGGATTTTTTTTTGCAGCGGCACTATTCATGCAAACCCGACCAATTAAATATCCCGACACTCGAGACTAAACCAGTCGCGAAAGAAATAAGTTTACATCAGCGACTATAATTCTTGTTCATCATCATCATCATCATCATCATCATCGTCGTCGTCGTCGTCGTCGTCGTCATCATCATCATCATCATCATCATCACCATCATTAGTCTGACCATTCACTGTTGACTCGTTAACCTATGATGATGCTATGAAGATAAACAAAGCTGAACGAAGCTTATCTAAACTTATTTCGTGTCAGACAAAACCTAAAACCGAAACCTGAAGAGATAGAGAATGTCAGGATGATAACAATAGCCCAAGACCTGGTAGAAGAGGTCTTCAGAGAGGAAATCAAGACAGAACAAGAAGAGTGAGCAGAGAAGTACATACATCAAAATTAGCAGTGAGAACAACAATAACAGCAGCCTCATACGCAGGAACTAGACAGATTTTGTCGACTGTTGTATGGAGTTCTCCTTCTCTCTCTGTAGAAGCAGACCGTATCCTGTGGGAACGCCTACTGCTAGACGAGGGCGCAATCTTAGACAATAAAGATTATCATCATTTTCCATCAACAAAGACAGCCCTTTTCAGGGCTACCCCAACACTCTAGGAAAGATAAACCAATCTAACTGCCAAACACATTTGTTTGTTTTAAATAATGTTTGTGTATAAGCACTTCGTTTTTCTGTCCTGTCCAATGGTGTATGTCTGTATTTGCAAGTAAAAAAAAATACTGTTTCTTTTAGGTACGCGCGTTCCATGTAATGGTAATAGTGATATAGTAAGTTTGAAAGTAAGTGGATGTTTACTTCACGTCAGTGCTCCAGGGTTATAAAGCGAAGCAATCGTCAGTCTAGCTAACCATTATTGGTTCGTCAACTGTAACAAAATGAGTAATTGAATTACCAAATTGTCGGAACTCAAGATGCATCTAAAGTATGCCAGTAGTATGTTAGATGAGCTGGTCAAGGAGGTCATAGCAGAAGTTGTTAGGCTTAAAGAGGAGAAAGAAGAATGAAAGAAGAAAGAAAAAGTGCTAAAGAAGGGAGGGATCCGGTCTCACCTCATACTGAGACCTCTGTGTGATGTCAATCCTGACGTGAGGACACCTCCACAGCCCTTAGCTGCACCACCACAACGTCAGCCACATCCACAAGTACTAGTGCCAGTAGAAGCGCAGAGACGGCTACGAAACAGCAAATGACAGGAAAGTATTCACCATACATGAAAGTGAAACCTGGGAGAGCGAAGCTAGTCAACCCCTCTCTACGCTCCCAATCATAAAGGTGAATTGGGCAAATTATTGCAGTAGATGTGTATTTGGTGCCTGGCCTGGATAGTGACATTAAGAGTGGATCTGAAGTTTCCGAAATAACCAGCCCATCTTAGAGCTAACCAAATCTCTAGAAAGCGATGCCAATAAGTGTGAATATGGAGCAATGTAATTATAAATACTTCCTCTTTTACTGGCATGTGTGTATGTCTGTATGTTTAAATGCGTTCGCGTACGTTTGTGTGGATAGCAGTGTGTGCGTAAGGGATGTTTGCCTTCAGGTCCATGCTTCACGTATATAAATGCTACGGTCTTTTTCCTTCACGTCCGTGCTTTATGTATATAATGCGGAATAGTCTTCTGTGGGACGAACACTCCAGTCACACGCAATTACACTCAATTCAAAGCAAAGTTGATCGCCACATCAAATGGAGATCTTTACCAAATTACAGGGAAAACCACCTAATTAATAGACTCAGAACAGGCAAGACCAAATTGCACATAAGCATTGGCAAATATCTAAGAAAACAACAAGTGACAAGAAAAAACTGCCCACACTGTAACTTGCCTGAAACCCCGGAACACATCTTTAATGAGTGCATTCACTATAACCCACAAAGAATGATTTTTCAAAATAAACAAAGCAAAATTAAAGCGCCATATACATACCCCTGTTTCTTCCAACCTAAATATAATAAAAATATTCAAACTACCCATACTAAAATAATCGACTACTTGCAGCAAATTCAAAAATCAAATGCAATATGAATAAACACATATCTAAAACTAGAATAATGTAAACCTCATGTCTAGAAACTAAAATGCTAAAGTTAAATCAGGACCCTAATTTGACTGATGTTTTCCATCACGTCCGCCACCAAATAGCTTAAAATATCCTAAAACAAAAAATAGGACAGCCGATGTATAGCGGTGTGGGGATCGGAGGACAGAGATATCCACAACCTCAAATATAACAAAAGAAAAGAAGAAAGAAGACAATAAGAAAAGAGGATAAAACAAAGATTTCTACAACCTCAAATATAACAAAAGAAAAGAAGAAAGAAGACAATAAGAAAAGAGGACAAAAACACTTATCAAAAGACATTCCAAAAAGGAAGCGTCAATCAGAGCAACGACAACAACATCAAAAATAACAACAACGAAAAAACAGAAAAGACCGAAAGATATATTAAACAAAAAAGGGGAAACCCCAACAAAGAAGAACGACGAGGTAGAATAATACAGCGTAAAAGAGAAAAAAACGGGGAAAATCAACGATGTTTAAAATAATAAGAAAGGAGAAGATGAGGAAAGAAGAAGACGGAGACGAAAGAAAGAAGGAAAAAAGAAAGAAGAAGACGAGGAATATATATATATATATATATATATATATATATATATATATATATATATATATATATATATATATAAATATATATATATATATTTATATATATATATATATATATATATATATATATAAGACAAGGAAAGAAGAAAGAAGAAGACGAGGAAGGAAGAAAGAAGAAAGAAGTAGACGAAGAAAGAGGGAAGAAGAAAGAAGAAGATGGAAAAATATATATATTAAAAATAATAAAATATATATATTTATATGCAGAAAAGAGAAAATAAAAAGACAAGGAGGAAAAAAGAGACAAAGAAAAAATAGTCTAATCCTTTTATCAAAGAGATCACAACAATAACAGCAGCGACAACAAGTCAACGACGAAAAACAGCTCGACAGAAATGCATTAAAAATAATAAAAATTTGTCATTCTTTGCCACCAAGAGGATGGATGATTCACAGTCTGAAAACCTCAAAATTAATACCCCACACTCACCCCCATACAAAAGGCACAAAAAACAGGGAACCACTGTAGCACTACAAACAGGTGGCCCAAGCCATAACAATTACAAAAGAAAACAACCTCTAAAAAAATGGATAGCCAAAAAAGCTAATTCAAAACAAAAAGAACAAAAATTACTCCCTTGTCATTATAATGGCAGGAGTAAATTGAAAAGATTATAATTCTTAGTTGCCAAAGAGTAAAAAAATTTTTTTTTCTTTTTCTTCTCCCTTGTCGTTTTAACGGCAGGAGAAAGAAGGAAAGAACAAAATAGTCATATGCCATACATTGGGCTTATTTTGGCTGAAGCCCTCTTTAGGAAAAACTTCTTAATGGTCCTTAAAAGAACATAATTTGAACAAGTAAAAAGAGACTATAAAAACAAATTAGACATACAAAATAAAGGGTGACATAACACCCGAACCAGATTGAAAAAAGGAAAGGGGATTTTAACTGCTTTTAAGTACACTTTGTACAATGCTACAACTTTATTATAAACATATAGGAAAATTCACAACTCAAGAATATATGAAACGTTTGTAGCAAATACAAGTTCGGCAGCTAGGGACAATCCCACCCTCCTTAGGCAACGGGCAGCATCTGACCCCCCCTAGTGAAACTTAACCGCCAGGAGAGCCAACACCTCATCCAATGTCGTACAAGCCACTCAACCGGGAAGAAGAAGACACGCCTAGGGGCCACTCTGAAAAAACTAACGAAGACGAGGAGGCCCCTGGGACAAGAAGATAGGATCAAGAAGATGCAGACCTTGAGTAGGGGCCACTCAGGAAAATAATAAAGAAGAGGAGGAGGCCCCTACACATTGACAGGAAGCTATGGAAAGCAGACAAGAAAGTGACACCTCCCTTTCTGGGGCCCTTCCTTGGCCTTTTCCGAGCCCGGGGATCCTGACTTTCTGACTGTTGTCTCTCTACATAAAGGTCTGTTAAGGTCGGTAGTACAAAAGGTCAAGCACTGGACTAAAAGCCTGGCACTGAGGCTATGCACCTCCCCAGATAGCAACAACATCGAAAGATGGTGTCCGGCTAAGGTGGTAAACCATCGGGGGGGGGGTCTAAAAAGCCCACGCGCCGGGGCAAAAAAGTGTCAAGCACTGAGACACGGGTGAGCCCTGCCTCGGAAGGAGGGGAGGCCACTAGCCCTTGTCAGGGCTTTAACCAGTCATAATACACGAGAGTGGACACATGACTATAATAACAGATCAGCGATCAGTGTCGGGCTACTACTACTATCACATCGTTTCACACACAGTTTGCAGCCTTTGAAGAGGACGGACGTGTTTTCCAGGAGCTCCCGGAGAACAAAGGAACAAAGGAACAGAGAACAAAGAAACAGAAGAAAGAACAAAGAAAACAGAAGAAGAAAGAAGAAGGAAGAAAGAAGTAAGAAGAAAAGAATAAAGAAGAAAGAAGAAAAGAAGACACAAGAATTAACCAAATTCTTCTACACACGATATATTGCAAAAGAAAAAGGTCAGCCGAAGAAAGACGAAAGAAGAAAGAAGCTTGCTACTATCACATCGCTGTTGTTTTAACAGCAGCGAAGTGAAACAGGGTTAGTCAGAATGCCTTACATAGGGCTCACTTTGGCAAAGAGCTCTTTTTAGGCTAACAACTACCTTTTTGGCCCTTGAAGGGATGATTGGAAAGGAAAAAAATATATAACTTACCACCAAACAAATTAAGACCACTAAATTTCACAAGATAGCTTATACCTTCCAAATTTGACACAAACTTTTGGTACGCATAGTACGCAAAAACATAATACTAATATATAGTAGGAAATTTCATAAATCCTATTTATTCGACTCGTATGTGGCTTACGCATGTTTGGCTATGATAGGGACTCCCACCCCCAATAGGCAACGGGCAGAAACAGAACCTTAACTTAGTGGACGGAAGCGAAATCCACTGCCGGCACCGTCAACTCGAGGAAAACCATGGGACCCAACAATCAAGGAATGAGGAAGTGCAGTAGGAAGCGCCCTGTGCCACATAAAAACAAAGTGAAAAGGTTACACTTTCAAAGCCAATAATACTATGTGGACCCAGGGTAAGCCAGACACAGGGAGAGAATTTCAACCCACAAGATAGAGGATCCAACTATGGTACCGCCCTTTGTTGGATCCTTTCCTTTGCCTTTTCCGAGCCCGGGGGTCGAGGCGGTTGAACTGTGTCAATGCCACTCTAAAAGGTCTGTTTTAAGGTTGGTGGAAAAAGGTCAAGCTCTAGACCAAAAGCCCAGCCCTCGGGCTAAGTGCCTCCCTAGATTAGCAACATTACCGATAAGGTGATGTCCGGCTTAGGTGGTAAACCATCTAGGGGGGCTATTACGCCCATGCGCCGGGGCACAAAAAAGTGTCAAGCACTGAGACACGGGTGAGTCCTGCCTCGGAAGGAGAGGAGGCCGCTAGCCCTTTTCAGGGCTTTAACCAGTCATAATACACGAGAGTGGACACATGACTATAATAACAGATAAGATTGTCGGGCTACTATGATATGGATTTAGGGAAGGCGCTGAATGACAGTGAAAAGGCAGGAAATTTCATTAGCGCTGTAAAATACCTGTCATGCAGAACCCTAAACTCATATGAACCCAGCACACAGCAGTGACACTTCGGGGTCCGAATTCTCAGCCAATACTACAAACATGCCTACCCCTTATCACATCTGGTCTTAGCTACTAAAAACCAGAAAAGACTGCACAACTATAAAGAATTCCTAGAGCAAATTGGCAAGGACTCACGTACTGCGCAGAAAGTAAAGGAGGCTGAAGACCGCAGAAGGACTTTTCCACTTAACCTGCCAAACAACCTTTATTAGGACTTTTTTTCCCCATCTAAATTTTAGGGATTACATTTTGGCTGGTAATTCCAATTATAACAATCTATTATTCTGACATGATCCTTTCGATCAACCAGCGTAATAAAAGTAACGTAAAAGTAGCAGTCCCGTTCTCACTATTGGTAATTTCTTTTTCAGTTTCATGATTTCTATACAAGTTATACTAATAATCACTCTTGTAACATGTTGTCGAGGTGAAATGCAATAATTTCTGAAGACTGGTTTGTAATGACTAACACATGTCTTCGTAGGCAAAGAGAATGTGTGCAGGAAGGTCTGTGCCGTTACATTGTTTTAACTTGTAATGGTCCAATCTTATCTGTATTTTGTAAATTTTGATTGGAAATCACAGGATTGGGTGGGTAAATTATTGTTGTTGTTGTTGTTACGATGTAATGGGTTGATATAGATAAAACTTCACATCAAATGATGTGGAAACAAGGAAACAAAAGTAGTCCGAAGAATTTATCGATGTGTAACAAATTCCAGATTTGTGATATGTATCATGTGACCGTCTACATCCAAACAAAACGTAGAAAACGCAGTCAATTCATACAAATTAGAATTATATTAACATAGAATTTATTTAATCCACATTAGTCATTGTTATTGTGATTGCAATTATATCAACATAATATAACAGATGTGTTTGAATTAAACGTTATCCAGACATAACAATTACCATACAACAGTGCTTTTTTGTTATGGGTCATATCTTTTCTTTATATCAAGTCCGATATAATCGAACAATTCTGTTCCTTTCTTTGCTCTCCAGTCAACCAAAAACACAGGTATCGGCGTGGTCTGTGTCATGTCTTGAAGCTTCCGGGTTTCCACACGGTCAATACAATTTTGTCTAATTATTATCAACACGCAATGTACGTGTCCACAGGGGTAGAAACTAGAAGACTGTTACACACAACTGAATATAACAGTATACAAAAAACACGTCCCTCTTAATAATGATACTTTTATTTCTTCCTGTTTTTTTTGTTGGTTTTTTTATCTACCTGGTATCTGATAACATCAAGAAGAAATAATGCTAGGCTTTCAAGCTGGCATTTATGAATGCAAATAAAATGAAGAATGGGAGGACAATAGTAATCAAACTCTTATAATATATTCGTTTTTATATAAATCACCAATTGTTTAATTTGTCATTCAAAGTCTGATTTTAAAACTCTTGTTTTTAGTAATACAAGTGACTCTTCATTGACTTACATCTTCAAAGTTTGTGTCCAAATTTTAGATCAACTCTTATCCAAAAGTTTAATTTTTTTTTAAATGAAAGGTTTGATTGTTCAAGAATTAAGCCTAATAAGTGACGATATAGAGGGGGTAGGTTATGACTTTATTATCATAGGGATCATGAGTAAGGTTTCTTTTTATTGCATGCCAGTTTAATGTCACATGATGAGATGACTTTTAATAGAGCTATTTTATTTACGTATCACACACCCTGAATTAAATTACTTAGTTTCCTTCTTTGACATTGGCACGTATTTTTAGGCGCAGTGAATATACTTTTATAAAGGATAATTCGTTTTTAATTTTATTTAACGGTAAATCTAAAAATATTTAGAAAGATTCAAAGGCAGGGAAAGGGGTGGAGCGGTACGCATGTCATCAATACAAAATAGCTTTCTTATTTTGTACTGAGTCTGGTAAAGAACTCGCTCGATATGGCATGTCAATGGGACTTGGCCTGATGACCACCATACTATTTCACCT
This sequence comes from Potamilus streckersoni, assembly GCA_016746295.1. Classification (NCBI taxonomy): domain Eukaryota; kingdom Metazoa; phylum Mollusca; class Bivalvia; order Unionida; family Unionidae; genus Potamilus; species Potamilus streckersoni. The sequence continues at coordinate 219,567 of JAEAOA010001821.1, forward strand.
GGTTAACACGAGATTCCAGTTAGAGGCTATCTCACCGTATAATACTACTCGACTTGTTGAACACGACATTCCAGCTAGAGGCTATCTCACCGTATAATACTACTCGACCTGTTTAACACGAGATTCCAGCTAGAGGCTATCTCACCATATAATACTACTCGACCTGTTTAACAACGGTATTCCCGTCAGAGACTATCTCAACATATAATACTACTTGACCTGTTTAACACGAGTTTCAAGTTAGAGGCTATCTCACCATATCATACCACTTGACCTGTTTAACACGAGATTCCCTCTAGAGTCTACTTTAAAATATAATACTACTTGACCTGTTTAACACGGGATTCCCGTTAGAATCTATCGTACCATATCCTATCACTTTACATGTTTAACGCGGATTCCCTCGAGATGCTAATTCACAATATAATACTACTCGACCTGTGTAACATGGGATTGCCGATAAAGGCTATCTCACCATAAAATACTATTCAACCCGTTTAACACGGGATTCCCGTTAGAGGCTATTTCACAATATAATACTACTTGACCTGTTTAACACGGGATTCCCGTTGGAGGCTATCTCACCATATAATACAACTGGACCTAACACGGTATTCCCGTTAGAGGCTATCTCACCAGATAATATTACTTGACCTGTTTAACACGGGATTCCCGTTAGAGGATATATCACAAGATAACACCACTGTATTCCCGTTAGAGGCTATCTCACCAGATAATATTACTTGACCTGTTTAACACGGTATTCCCGTTAGAGGATATCTCACAAGATAACACCACTTGACATGTTTAACACGGGATACTCGTTAAAAGCTATCTCACCAGGTAATACTACTTGATACGTTTAACACGGGATTCCCGTTAGAGGCTCTCTCACCATATAATAAATACTACTCGACATGTTTAACACGTGATTCCCGTTAGAGGATATCTCACCACAGAATACTACTCAACCTGTTTAACCCAGGATTCCAGTTAGAAGCTATCTCACCATAGAATACTACTGGACCTAACACTGTATTTACGCGAGAGGCTATCTCACCAGATAATATTACCTGGCCTGTTTAACACCAAATTAAATTATGAATTGTTAAGTCAGTGCAAATTCGTATTACACGTTAAGATACCATGTTATTGCCTGTGGTGCTACCTAACCTAAATTGATCATATAGTAAACAGAATCACCTACAACATTATGGGTGCCACCGGGCTTTAGGCAAAACAATTGTAAGACAGTACGTAATGTGTACTTAATGCGTCAGTTTCTTACGTGTTTTTTTCTCTCGTTTTTGTCTTTTGCTGTGTAAATATTTATAGAAGGCATTATTATCCATACGTTTTAGAGTGGATATTATTTTATCCTACGTCCGTCTGTTTTCAACTAAACTTAAGTTGCCCATGTGATAACCATCTCTGTCTGTCTGTCTGTCTGTCTCTCTGTCTGTCTCTCTCTGTCTGTCTGTCTGTCTGTCTGTCTGTCTGTCTCTCTCTCTCTCTCTCTCTCTCTCTCTCTCTCTCTCTCTCTCTCTCTCTCTCTCTCTCTCTCTCTCTCTCTCTCTCTCTCTCTCTCTCTCTCTCTCTCTCTCTCTCTCTAACGCGTGTGCTAAATATTGGGCAGAGTAATAAAAGTAGCCGTCCCGATCTCACTATTGGTAATTTTGTTTCAGTTTCATGATTTCTAAACAATACACATGTGCACCAATAAACCCAACGAGTGAGTTTTCAATCTCTGATCGCAAGTACAATTCAAATACAAGTAATAACACCTTTATTACCAAAGTGGGTCACTTCCTTCTACCAGTAATAATTACCACATTCACTATTCACAAATTCTCGTTTATGCTGGATGGATGTTAACATCGGCAGTGGTATGTATATTTTTGTATTCGTAGAATATTTTATGTCTCAAAGCAGGATATATGGTCACTGAGAATTATTGTGATAAAACGAAATAAACGATATATAATTTTCATTTTTTTACAAGACAGAAATATTAGTGTGACGAGATCAGTGAATATAATCAAAAATTAGTCATCCAGTTTCAAACGATCAAGTTTTGGATACCAATTTTCCATGATGGAATATAAAAGAGTATACATATAAAGATCTTTCCTTTTTAATTCTTCGAATATTTGTAATGAAAAATCAACTTCACACCTGACCCTCGCAAAAGCGTGGCTTACGTGAATAACTACTTCCTGTTACTAAAGCATTCCCTTGCTTATTTCAAACCGAGCGTCGTCTACATGGCAGATGACTTATTAGTAAACCGTTTGGATAAAATGGATACAAGCGAACGCAGTCATTATCAAATATATATATATATATATATATATATATATATATATATATATATATATATATATATATATACATATATATATATATATATATATATATATACACATACATACATACATACATACATACATACATACATACATACATACATACATACATACATACATACATACATACATACATACATACATACAAACATACATACATACATATGTATGCAATATCTCACACCGATAACAATCGTCGGTTGGTCGTATATGATGAATCAATCAGCAATCTTTAAATTTTAACCAATTGCGTAACTTAAAATTTGCAAGAGCCCCCTCCTCCTTTAATACTTGAGAATTTGGGCACCCTTTTTACCCCCTCCCCCGTCGCAGTCTTGTAGCGTTGTTATTTATGATTGAGTTTGACAGATTTCCAATACTAGCGACGACTAGTATGTATTATGAGTAATACATGTCCCTATAGACGTTTGAACGAGTCACGCTAAAGCGCATTTCATTTATCAATGCTAAATGGTTTTAGAATCGCACTCAGAATGATAAACAATGAATGAACAACTGTCTCAAAAATAGAAATGTTATTCACATTGACATCCAATTTTTCATTTGCTGTTTATCTTTTTTGGCGGAAAACGTGATTGGTATAAGCTTCATGGGTCTGTTGAGTATTGTACGTATCTATTTAGTACATAGCGTGTCTATTGTTATTATTTTACAGAATACGAATGCATATTTTTATTTTTTACACTACATGTCTATTATTTGTAGTAACCAGAATATGAATGTGTTTTATCGTTTCATCGCGTCTAAGATGGAAATTTCTGTAAATTTCCATATTCCTAGTTTACTTTGTAACCACTACCATCATCATCAATGCTTGAATGCTATAGTCATTTGTAATTATTCTATTATACCCTACGTATTATCTCTCAGACAATGTTTGGGCCACATACGATAGAAAACAATAATGCAAACTCTTGCACAGGTATCATCACGCAATTGTGAACACGATATATATATATATATATATATATATATATATATATATATATATATATATATATATATATATATATATATATATATATATATATATGTGTGTGTGTATATGTGTGTATATATGTGTATAAAGAGCAACTTAAAAGAAAGCTATGTCCCATGAAATAGAAAGATTCACCGATAATAAAAGGTAAGGAAGGTATATATATATATATATATATATATATATATATATATATATATATATATATATATATATATATATATATATATATATATATATATATATATATAAGGACCTCTATTTAAGCAAACTGTATTTTACCTGGAGGTGACTAAAATTTTCTTTAATAAATTTAATAAGGGACGATCTTATGACGATGCAAGTTATCTTTTTGATAAAAAAGACCTCTCCTGTGGATATGTTCGACCTTACGGAGTTTGCATGCTGTTAAGTAAACAGATGCGAGAGGAGTTGGATTAAATGTTGATTTATTTAGTTTGTATAAAACTTTCACATCATTGATTTCCTGAAAGTAAATTCCATCTGCCCTTTTAAATTAGAGCAAACCTACAAAAAGACCTAAGGCTTTCACCCAAACTCTTCAGGGCACAATTTCATTTCAGTATTTCAATCACACGTATATTACTTTACTACTAACACAAACTGTTAGCTTCGTTAGTTTGGCTGCATTCTTCTTTGAATCGTCTAAATCAGCAAAGTCGTCTATAAGAAACAAAATATTAGTTCCTTGATGAAACTAATTAGTAATTATAACCATTTGTTTACTTTGCCATCCGTACATGTCCCAATTAGAGTTTCTTCTCGAAAAGCCAATTGTATAGAAAGGACAAGAAAATGATAACAACATTGTACTAAAGCAATTGTATTTTGTTTCCGTCAAAGCTAGTAAAACATGGTCTATCCGCAACTTGTAACATGTCTTGGAGTTCTATGAGTACATTAATTGCAATCTGACCGCCTTCGGCCTTGGCTTCAGAGAAATCGACTAGAGATGATCCGACTGACATTTCTCTCACTGTCGTGACATAGATATCGGATTTTATCATGTTCTTAATCTCAGATTAACGTAAAAATTACTCCTATATTAATTCTTTGTGGATTAATTCATGACGGCCTTTTGTGTTCGATGGTTTTATAGATCCGCCGAAATCATACCTGGAAAAATATTGCGGCAAAAAAGAAGAGACATATGAGAAAATAACTTCAATACATTCGTAATCAGACTTTTAAAAATAATTTTTATATTTATTTCAGCTCTCTTTACTTTGATTAGTATCTCATACATTTATTTATTTTCATTTGCGCTTTTGTTTTCTTCTAATTGTTTAGCGTTGAAGGCATATTGTTATTTGACTGGTCTCGTTTTCACATCGATTTCTTGATTTGCTTTTTATTCCTATTGTTCCATTTGTTATACTAGTTTTTCAATCCCTTTTTAAATTATTCTTCTGTGTCCCTATTATTTATACCTCCATGAAAACAAAATTGTTTCATGACATTTTGGATTCATTTATATAGCGCAAACTTTGCAAAAGGTGGGGGAATATGTCTATCGGATATTGATCAGTCCTGTTGACAGTAAAGATGTTTATAAGGCAAATGATAGTTTAATTGATAACAGAATGAATGAAATATTCGAAACTCTTAAATGCCAACCAAAATGAATATGAAATTGAAAGCATCATGTCCGACAACAGATCGACATTGATTATCAAAATTCTCTTAGAACTACTTTCTAATTATATGATCAAAATATCATTATTAAATAAGTAATATAAAATGATTGGCCAGGAAGAATTTAAAACTGAGAGAAAGAATATGGTATACCATTATGAATATCATGTGAAAAATCCACTAATTTGAGAGATTTCAAAATTACAGACCAAGACCTTCCCGTAGGATAGAAAATGCAAGCAAACAACTTGGAATTAGTGTTTGGTGTACTTCGGGTTTTCGGGTGATTTAATGAAATATATAAACTGAATGCAAACACAAGCAACAGAAGAGACACAGCAGAAATGTCCATTTGATTCTACTGTTCAACAAGTAAAAAACATAATCTCCAGATGAAACAAAAATAGAAGATTGATGGAAGAAATTTTGAATGATACAAACTTATTTGATAGTAAAATAAAACAGGCCAATGTAATGTTAGCAGTCAATTTATAGTTATAAAACTAAAATTCATTAATTTTATGTTGAAATCTTATTAAGTTATTACAGAAAATTTGTGTAGTAGTGTTGTGGTAGTAGTGACAGTGGAAAAGGGTAACAGAGCTATTCGTTGACAGTGTCAAACTAAACAAGAACACTATTGTTAATTATTTGTTGAAGTTATCAAAAAGATAGTAGCATTGGCCGCAGTGTAATAACCTGCTTTTAAAAACAGCTCGACATGCTGTATATATCTTTTATGGTTATGTCAGTTTGATTATTCAGGCCTAAGCTTGTTGTTGATTGTATTATTGGTCTAAAGCGTATGCACGGCAACAAAATGGGTGGCGAATTCGTCCTGTAACCATTGCAACAGTGTTAAACAATTGTTTAGTTTTCGTGGTACATACATTTCTAGTTTAAAAGTATTAAATGACTTTTTAAACTTGCTTTTTCAATGACAAATGGTGCTTATTTTCATTACCATCAATATATATATAAATATATATATATATATATATATATATATATATATATATATATATATATATATATATATATATATATATATATATATATATATATACCTGTCTGCCAACAACATATTTTAGTCTCTCTTAATTCTAAAATATATTACTGAACTTTTTTTACGACGTTTTTATTAGAGCTATAGTCATATTTGCCGCAAACTTAAGGTTTTAAAAAACTTTTTAGCAGTTTCCTAGACAGTGGAAACAGACTGTGAATACGGTGTTCTATTTTGAACCTAAACACATAACATGCATCTCACATAAGACCTGACACAGTCATTCAATCTTGCTAAACCTTTTTGTCAAACATGTGCTACCCTGCAAAAGGAAATAAATCCATGTAGGTTTTTCATCACTTGTTACCAATGAGTTTATTTAATCAGCCAATAATTTTCTCCAATATTTAACATACATGATCAGTATATGCATTGCTTTTTATAAGTAATTAACACATCAAATGTTATAGGCTCTCCAAAATACTGGCATACCGTTCCTCAGGTCCGTTATCTATCAAGTCCTTATATTTCTCTTATTGTATCTTTCTTCATGGTTTGGTGACATGTTAAATTAGTACATAGCCTATTCACATGGAATAATTCAAATTTTTATGAATTGACCACGTTTACTACAGTCTTTTCTGTATCTATTTATTTAATCATCACTATTAAATCTTATAGAATTGCAATAAAAATATTCAATTGCTTGTGTATAAAACAGCTATTTATGTGTAACACAAATGCAACCACTCACGCAATAGCATGCCAATAGTGCAATCTAAATTTTAATCGACGGTTACTTCTAACTAAATGTAAGCACACAAACACTAGCCAGAATTTGACTGGGACAAAGACAGACTTCTTAATAACTCTTCTCACAATTAAAACCATTATGTTGAAGCTACTTTTACTATTTCAGACTCCGCCGAATATTGCTACGCTGAAGATGTACTACCTGCTCCTAGAAATATTTATATTATCTTCTATCTTCATGTATAGCACACAAGGTACGTGTATATGTTTAATACTGAACTATTTAAAGTAAATACAAACTTGCAGGAATGCTGACACAATTTTCAGCGGTTGCGATTTATCCTCGTGTATAACCTATCCGTAGGGCGCCCCGAGTGGCCGAGTGGTCTGAAACACTCACTGTTACTGAACACTGCCATCTCACTGCTGTCTGCGTGGATTCGAGTCTCGAGGTCAGCCAGTGTGGGTATGCGAGAAAGCTTGACGGCAGCTTCTGGTGGGTAGGTGTTCTCATAGGTCAGTTGTTCTTTAGGGACTTTGCCGGATTCTACCGCCACCATTTATCTGGTCGCTATATATCGCCTATAGTTTGCTGAAAAATGATGTTAAACCATATAACAACAACAACCTATCCACAGCTTGAGTAATAGTTGTAATATTTGGACATGACTGTCAAGATATAACAATATCTTGCATAATAATTATTTTTATTGGCCATTAAAGTAAAACTTGCCAGAAATATCTCTATTGAACGATCACCTGTCCTAAACTTCCATTTTCTCTGGATCAATTTTATTACGATAATATAGGAACAAATCAGTTTTGTGGCAGCTATATTTCTTTGAGAGCCGTTTCTCATTTGTTATTACATGTGCTTTCAAGGGCTGCGTCTTAAATCAGCTTGTCTTTATTTGTAAAATGACAATGTCCGAGAGATTTTCAACTGCATTGCTTTGTCTGTATGTCGTTCTGTCATAAAACACCCTTCCCCTCAATCTCTAAGTATATTAATAGAACAATCACACAGCCCGAAGTTTTGCCAGTTTGTTTACATATATTGTATCAAGTTCTACATTTTATGCTTGTTTACAGTGTGATTACACCTACTGTTTTCGCATCCTGAGAACGTTTCTAGTGATTGTTAAATTTCATCACTTTTATCTATACTTTATGCATTTTTAAGCCAATCGCAATCCACAAATACAACACTGTTGTTGAATCTGAATTAAATGGATAATTCGATATTAAGGTATTTGGTTCTAGGTTGTAAATAAAGTAAAATGCATTTAGATAAATCAACTTCTTGAAATAAATAGATTTAGATCCTAGATGTGTGCAGATATTTGTGGATTTATGGTGAAATTGGACCTGTGTTCAACATCTGCTCCCTTTTATTGAATCTCTTTCGATACGAGACTTTTTAATATTACAGTCTGATGAATTAATATTCAAATTCTATTCTGTCTTTCAGCTTACATATCAATATCTTCATCCAGACCAATACGTGGTGGAAGTGTCACCATCTACTGCAATACGTCCTCTACCGTGGAGTTTTACAACACTAAAATACAGAATACATATTTAGCCGTTTGTTTCTTCAGCAGCAACATTTGTAGAAATACTACATTTTCGTTAGATGGGCAGACGATCTACCAGTTTGGAACAGATGGGACGATATCCTGGGTGAATATTCTTTCCTTAAATAGAACACGGGATCAGACATTATGGAAATGCCAAGATTCTGTCATTGCGTCGAACTCGGAAGCTCTTAATCTCACAGTGTATAGTAAGTAGACACTCTGCAAAGGTCTTCATTCCTGATGGTTTATCCAAGACAAGTATAAAACAATACATTTCAAATTCAGTCGTGAATATTGAGGACGCATAATTCTAGGACACAATATCAAAAAGGTAAAAATCTCACAATAATGACAGAAATAAAATGGATAGTGGATAAAGAAAAGGAAGATAGAATTGGGGGTATTGCCATTTTTGTATCCCTTTGGGTAATTGTCACCTGTCCTCGCCTCTACCTCCATGCTATGTTTAGCCTCTATGTGACCTTTACACGTTAATTTTGTACTCGATGTGGCAAGCAACCAACACACGTGATCCAATAATAGGGGATAACATATCTGGATGGAATGGCCCTCAAATGTTTTTAGAAAAGGGTAAGATATAGCCTGTCATTTTGCTCTGTGACCGTAGAAACAAATTTTCTCAGAGTATCTCATTTATTAAGGAAAGCCTATTTCAGCGATCAGCACACACACACACACACACACACACACACACACACACACACACAGCAATCTAATATGTTTTCGATCAGTAAGCTGTTGTCGATTTAAATTATTTACTGATTATAATGAGACTGCAATGAATGAATATATTATGCTTGTAATCAGTAATGTTGACAGTCAGGATTGTATTACATTAAATAAAAGTTCTGTATTAATTTTCGTTTCAGTGTAGTATAGTTTTTATTATATGTCTTGATGATTCACTGAAACAAGGAAAATAAAGCTGAGATGCAAATATTGTATATTAAAGACATATCTGTTGTGGTAGTTTACACAAATTTCAAGCAGCCAGCCCAAGTATACAAGAGGAAGTTATAGAAGTTTGTGGCAATGACGTAAGCCTGCTAAAAGAAGGGAATGTTAATAATGTTGCCGATAAACTAAGATCGCTTTATACTATAAATACATCATACAGGTTCATTAAGAGGCACAAAAGATCGAAACAAATTCGGAGCAAAGTGATAACTTGGTGAAACTGGGACTAACCTTAGAAATAGAACGAAACAAACGGTTTGCAGATTTTTGTGACAAATAAAAACTAGAAAGACCTTGTAGAATATTGTGTAAGAAAGAGTACATTCTGATAAATACGATCCTGAACACAAATGCCATCAATGACACCGTGAATGTCCTTTCCAAACCCATAACTATCCGGTGTATGGGAAAACCATGTAGAATCCACGCAATCGACTCCAAATCATCGATCTTGTCTGTAATAGTGAGCTAGACAAACATAGAAGGCTTATTACAGACCATTTGGATCCAGAAAAATCTCTGAAGGTGGATATTTTGTCACTAACAACAAACAATCAAACCTCAGACTAACAAAACCAATCTATGGGGTTTATCCGTGCTGGACCTATTGAAGCTGCTCATATACGAAGTTTACTATGACAAAATCAAAACATTTTGTCAGGATTGGGGCGAGATGCTGTACACCGATACTGACTCATTATATCATCACCCATAATGTGAACGCGGTTATAGCACTACAAAGTTTGATCAACGAATTTGATATCAGCTAGTATCCAAAAGTGCATCCGCTGTTTAGTGACACCAATAAAAAGGTCGCTGACAAGTTCAAAGATGAATGCCGAGAAAAACTAATCTAAGAGTATGTGGAGCTTCAACCCAAAAATGCATTCGAGTTTGGTTAGACCTCATGTTAAAGGTGTTCCACAAGTGATTGTGAAGAAAGATCTCAAACGAAAACTGTACCTAAAATATTTTTGAGACCGACGTGAATTTGCAAATAACGCAAATATGAACCTAACCAAGAAACATTGTATGGGTGTATATTGATGGATCAAAGTGATTTTGTAGCCACCTGATACCATGCGATAGATACTGCCCTGTGGAATTCCAACATACATACACATGTCGTTTTACCACCATCACAGCCATAGATCCGATAATTCTTTGCCAGGATCCGTTTGTAAACAAACGTGGTCCAAGTGTATAGATATGCTTGAGTGCATCTGAAACAAATGCAAAATCTTTTGATGTCAAAGGCCACTATTATTTGCTACCCACATCGACAATCGTTAAGGCCTCTTTATAGATGGGAAATTTACCATTTCGATCATGGACACGATGGTGTGGAAGAAATATTAAAATTTAATAAACCTTAATAGGTGTTTGGACATCTAACCAGGCCCATGAAATCTTTCTTGGTACTGGAAAATTTTCATCAGCGCTAGTTTGGGCAACCATGCACGGAAAACTAAACGAGTGACTTTGGCAGCACAGGCGAACGTTTCCAAGGCAGCTTCATCTCTCCAGTGCCCTTGCGGTCAGTAGCATCATTTGGATAATATCGGGCTTTTATGTCCATTGATTTTCTAACTTGCTTCTTTATATTAGTATAAATTTCATATTTAATGAGTGCCATCATGTGTAGTCTTGACTTTCGTACCTCCTTTAAGGGCACATCGTTATCCCAATGTTGGATTAATCTCATTCATGTTGTGGATTAGATCCACAGCAGTCCGTTGACGTTCACATATAACTTTTGATGCATGGTATATAAGATCATATCCGCATCAAGCTGCATCAACACGGTAAACCTCATTATTTACATCTAATAAGATGTTTTTCACCTGGATATTTACTCCTAAGCGTGCCTGTATTTTCGTTAACGCAGCCACAATATCACAGTCGCCAAAACCAATTTTGTTTTAAAGCAGGACCCTGCGCGTGAGATGCATTTGCTTCCTGTGACAAAACCGGAAACTCCAATGAACGTAAGCTTCTTTGCTCCACATCAAACACTAGTTCCTGCAAGTGCTGCTCGTGCATTGTTTGTTTAACCTTAAGTTTTATTTGCGATAGGTGTTTGGGGGCGATATCGAATACAATATGAATACATGCTCCTGTTATACGACAAACACATTTATTATTCAGTATTTTTTCTCCGCACAATCACCATCTGAGCCTTCTACAAACTTGATGGAAAAAGTGTGTCCAGGCTCAGTTAGTGTACTGGTCATTGGCCCTGGCTGATGAGGTAAAACTAAATTGTTTGTGAATATGGTTTAACGAAGGTTAACATGGTGTCGGTTGAATGCGATTGTGCCATCGGTTGATAATCAACCGTGTTATGATGTTTAAAAAATGTTCATAAGGCATCGATAAGAGGTAACAACACCAAGACGTCATTGTATTCTAATATTAATTTATTTTCCACCACTGAAAAAGCCCCTACCACTAACTTTTAGGATGCAAACAATAACAGTATTGCGGTGTATGACGATGTGATGCTAGAGAACGGAAAAAGTTAATTCCGCAAAAATAGTTTCATGAGTTCCACACAAAAACACTGGCGTCAATTATTTTGCTTACGTGTCCAATGCGATTTTCATAACTACAATATTTTGATGATATTTCGTGGTATTGACGCTAATGGTCTTGGAAATATTAGTTGGTTTATGTGTGCCATCGTGGGATGAATTTCATGACATGCTTGCACAAATCACAAAGGACCCGTATATGTTTCTGACTATTGGTTTGTCAGCAGCGATACGATGGAAAAGTACGAGAATCCACGCCGTAAACTGCTTTAGAACTGGACGAATTTATTCAAAATATGATATAAGACCACAAGAAAATCAATGATTAAGTTTTCTCAAAAAGCGGGACGAGAATATATAACAGCGTAGTTCGAACACACATTTGCGCCGGTGATCAAACTTACTAAGTAAATGGCTGATCGTGCCAATAATATTACAAGTGCCACCATATCAAAAACGTACAAGTGACAGAAACAGCCCCTGGCCCAGTTCATAAGAAACGCACCAAGAATTTGAGAAACCCACACGAACATTTGCATATATAATTTCGCCTATGTTATAGGCAACTGAGTAATTAAAAGATGTTAGTGAAATAGAAAAACAAAAACAGTATGAAACTTGAAAAAACATGATGAAGACATAGTGATGCTTGAAGGGATCAAAATCTTGCCATCCAAATAAAGTCGCAGATGCAAAGACCGTCCTATGTTTAAAGAAAGAACAGTGGGTTCATTTTGGAATGAACATGTAATGCATTGGATGACAAAGACACTATAATATATGAAACAGTATGCGAAGAATATTTGGCAAGTATACACCTCAACTAATTATACAACCATCAAACTCGGTACAGCAAATTTGTAGGTCCCGAATACCTCGAGCAATGCCTGAAACATCTAAATATAAAGAACAAAGAAAAAGAATAGCCTACACCGGAACGACGTGAAAGGAAAGAAATTATCTGGTTGCTAGAGGAACAAACTGTAACTAAATTTCGCTCAGAAGAAGAACAATCCAAATGGCTAAACAAACAAGTAAAAAAGTTTATAAAAGAATCAAAACATTTAAGCCGGAGTATAGTAAAACAAAACAAAAGCCTGCACCTGCACAGGCACTCATATAGAAGAAAGAAATTCGGATGGATGAACAAAAATAAAAAATAAAACGTAAACAAGAGTTTTCGCTTACCGTGGAACCAAATGATTTGACATCGTTTACGCCCCCAGCACTTGTGTATCTGCCATGCCGTCATTATAGCATGACCTGTATTCATGTATTCATTGCAGATGAAGAAAGTCACGCGATTGACTTGCGCAATGAAATTCCGACGATACATCTGTAAATTAGAGATCGACCAGACATATAATAATAATAATAATAATAATAATAATAATAATAATAATAATAATAATAATAATAATAATAATAATAATAATAATAATAATAATAATAATGAAAACAATAATGATATTATGGAACTGGTCTCAATGACGTTGCTGGTGGGTTATTTACAGGCGTACCAAAAGCCCTCACAGCCTTGTCATCACGAACAGCACCCATTGCTAAACACGTTGCAATGCTAGCCCTAAATAGCATCCATAAAAAACAACTGAGATAACAAACATTTCAGGCTTTTCAAGATCAATCACAACGATTAGTAACACGAGTACCATCAAAGGAAGTTTCTATTACATAACCAGCGACAGCTAAAATCGAGGTTACTCAAAAGCCAATGTCAGATTCGGTGATTGCACGTCTGGATTTACTAGTTGTTAGATATATATACAATAATGTATAGTTTTGTAATGACGTAGTTCAAAGATGTATTTGATCATCGTTTGACATGGGATCGCCTGTGTTAGCGGATCGAAGCAAGAAAGATGTTCAGTATTACTCATGTGCAGTTAGAAACCTCCATCGATTAAAATAAATTAGAATTGCAAATACTATACACGTCTGGGTTTCTCCTTTCATGAGAAGCATATTGGAAATTGAAAGAAAGCTGGTACGCAATAGCAATAACAATTACGATGTTAAAACCCAAGTGGGAATTACTAACAAATATATCGTGTCATTGTTTATAAGTGCGCATTTTTTTCTTGGAAGGAGGAAATGGAATTCATTTTGTAAAACGATGACGCAACCACAACTACTTCCGGTCTTGCCAGATACAGCGATGATTACATTGGAACAGCTGCCCAACAATGATGCAAGTGATCATGTAGAGATTTTAGTGCGCAATTCTTACCAATCTCTGGGATTTTGTGAGATTTTGGTTATATTTATAGCTAAATACACAGTCACTTTGTTTCGTAAACAACTCCAACAATGCCATTTTGCGTAATGCATGTGCTCCAGCTGGCAAAGAAGTATTAGAAACATTAACATTATGGATGTCTGTGACTACATAATCATGCTTGTTATCGTTTATGCAGTCAGGGACCACTTCAACGTTCTCATTTCTTGCACATACCACAGACGCACACCCACCAACTGCTATTTTGGGACAAATTGCTTGGCAAATAAGTTCAAATCATGGCCTTACAGAACCAAAACATGTGTTTCAACCTTTGAAATTACAGCGTGAGATATTGTCTCGGCGCAGAGTAAAATGACTTTTGATAACCTAGATGTAACGTAAATTTCTTTGCGATTACACGGTCATCATGAACCTTCTGGAGAAATTCCTCTTACCTATGCAGACACCACTCTTCGTATTGCGCACAATCGGTTCTAAATGAACTGGCATCAGAAAGGTTGACACGGGTCTGCAAATATCCAAACAAAGACTTTCTTATGTGTTTGGAACAATGGGACTTGTTTATGCACTCTGCCGTTGACATATATTTTCATGCACGGTCGGTAATAATAGTGGTGGTTTTCAATGCTATGGTGGGATACTTTCTTACAAGACAATGCTGTTGGTGGGTGCTTGTAGTCAAGTGAGGGTGATGGAATCACCCGTACAAAGGTGATAGGAATGCATATGTTCTACCACCAATTTGAAAGTAGTTCTTAGTAAAAGTCAACTTGTGAAAAAAAATTCAATCAAAAACTATTTTTATGTCATACTTAAACTTTTGTCTGCAAGATTAAATGTCTCCATGTAGTTGACCCAAACATTTATCTCTCAAATTCATGCGGGCAAACACACTACACTTCAGTAATATTAACATTTTCCAAGTCATAGGTGACAAATGAAATAGACTTCGATTACCAGGCACAAGTCTTCGTATACCCTCGGGCAAAGGTCTTTGATTGCCAGGGGTCGCAAAGGAGCACGCCGTTAAGCTGTTCATTGACCAGCCTTGATTTAATCGCGAAGGAAAAATAAACCTAACATTTTCGTGTTGTTTAAGCGGAATGAACTTGTATCGATGGCCACGCGCACACATGAAACTTAAATCGGCATTCTGGATTCATTAACAGGCTCTCCCTCGGTCGCATACTTGTTAACACCTCAACATAGTTTGTATTTTGACTTGTATGTATTTGCACCACAAGTTAAAGTTGTTAATAATTTATCCATGCGTGGATTACAACCGTTGTTTCATTCAACTATACCAGTAAAAGCACGGGGCTAGATGGCCATATATGCAGACACCTTGTTCTTGAAGCGTTGAGTTCACTGGAGTGCTTACCAAAAACACAAATACTTGAATTCACATTAAGGTATGTTTGATAGCATACAAAAATATTTAACATCATCTATGGTCGTTACTTAGCTCTATTACATAGTGTTGGTGCACTTTTGAGCCGATTAGCCACCGAAGCGGATTTGTTTACTTTACCAGTCGTGTTGTTATTGGTGTCGATCCAGATGAACTTATAATTTTGAAAGATCGCACTAGCAAACTGAAAATATATAACTCAGAAATTCAAGGCATTTTTGTGAAGTTGAAAGGCGACTTTGTGGTAAAGAATCTAGTTGAGATCACTGACAATGGTGGAATTGGTAGCGTTTATCAAAGGCTATGTTGTCACAGCCAATATTGCAACAAGACAATGCTTGCAAGATCTTGCTCACGTTCCCGCACCACATCGCATGATGACACCATGGGGCGATATTCAAGGAAAATTAGTCAAGGAAGGAGTGGAACACACTATCCCCAATGCCACAGAAAGCGATCGACTTATTTTTAATTATTTTCGATACGAGACTCTCGTACATACTGAAATATATTGTGAAAGATCAAATAGAAATCGAAAGATAGATCCACCCTGATGTATTCATGCCAACTGGAGACCAGCCTGGAATCATCGCATATGGACGCGAAAATGTTGTATTGTTGACTGCTGCACCAGATATAAGAACACTCCAGGATTTTTTCTACCATAATGAAGTAGCATTCTCTAGTGTAACCTACCATTGTAGGCGCAAAAATCGGTATTATTGTTGAAGCTATATCAATAATAACTGATGTCTCTGATGGTGCTAGCAAATTAATTTCCTTACGACTGCATTGAAAAACGCGCTGCTATTCCAAATTGCTTTCGGATACACAAAGGTGCCTCAATACGATCAGTAAAGTCGACTTGGTGGCAACTGATGATAAAATAAATGAAGCTAAAATAAAATAAAATAAATAAATAATAAATACATAAATAAATACATAAATTTGAAACGGTCTAGCAGAAATGGGATATCATAGACAATCATATGCACAAATAAGAAACAACTCGGATTTACAGACAGACAAATCCTAATAATCATCACACAGACAACTGCTTGTAAATTGAAATCATATTATCTCGCAGTGTGTATATTGATCGCTACCATAGGTTTGCCTTAATAAGTGTTCACTCTGTGGGAGTTTATTTCCATAATCACATATTAGTATGGAAGGCTAGGTTTAACGTGCAGCGATCACTTAGGGCCTAAATATATCATGAGGGTGCAGGCATTGGACGCGTGATATAACCCTAAATGAGGCAAAAAGGCAAATATCCCAATTTCATACTACTATAATAGACAAATAACGAAATACGGGGGAACTTTTCGTATTGGATCCATTGGCTACTACTTTAAATACCATGAAGTTTTTCATTCGTTTTTCAATATTTATTTTTGATCTTTCACAAGATTAAACTGAACAATAATTTGTTTTTGCTAATTAGGCACAACTTTATTTTTCTTTTAAAATCTTGTATTACATTTTTCTTGATTTAACCAAAATTCATTATATCGATATAGTATCTTAATTTCAAAATGAGGAAAATGCAAATGCTTACAAAGAAAATCTTTGTTCACAGAAGCTCTATATTTGGAGGAAACACCGATTTATGTTCGAGATTATGTATTTCTATTTGAAAAATGAGAAAAATACATCTACAGCTATACTTCCTATTTATCAAAGCTCGTATATGTACTTGAATCCATTCGTCTTTTGAAACTAGTCAATTTTAATGTATTATCTGCAAAGATGTTTGAATCATTAAAAGAGACAGATAAAATAAAGCAACGCTATATAGATATCTTTTTATTGCTTAGTTTAAACATAAATTATTAGAACAATAGGATACAATAATGCTGGGCACAAGTTCTTGCAACTTAAATTAACTCGCCTCCTAAATGTATATATATATATATATATATATATATAAAAATATATAAAAATATATAAATATATATATATATATATATATATATATATATGCACACACACACACACACACATATATATATATATATATATATATATATATATATATATATATATATATATATATATGTGTGTGTGTGTGTGTGTGTGCATATATATATATATATATATATATATATATATATATATATATATATATATATATATATATATATATATATATTACAAGATGTGCAACATGAACACATGATAATTAAATATTCATGGGAGAGAGAAGTACAAAGACAGTAATCACAATCTGTGTAAGTTACTGAAAGTGTCCTGTAGGGATTGTATATTTGCATACATGATGTAAAATTCTGTATTTTTTACGTTCTCTCCTTCCGGAAAGCAGTAAATTGCACTTAGAGTAATTTTCTCGTCAACTCAGACTGGGACAGAGTATGAAGAAATGCTTGGTGGTTTCGATACCATAAACGGAGATCAATTGAAATATCAGAGATTATGTTGTTAGTACAAAACACTTCACAGCTACTCTCTCTCTTTTGGAGTTTTTTTTAGAGGTTATAGCGTTTCCATTGTTAATGCTAAATTTATTGTTTCGGCTGCATTTTATCTAGTGAATCATCATAGTTATGTTTAATGGATATTTATGAATGTCAACCCAAGTGCGGACATTAATTAAGATAAGATAAGATAAGAATTCTTTATTTCAGACTGCATAGTCCAAACATCTAAATTAAAATACGGATATAGAGTAACAAATTGTAATCATGAAAGAACATATAATTAGTAACTAATCAACCCGTCATCGTTTTTCGATCACGATCCACTGACGGTATTAAATTTAATATAGTTGTCAAACTGTTCCAAAGGTCAACGTTATTTACTTTGATCTATAAAAAAAAATAGGCCTAAAGGTTTTACAAGAATAGAGAAATTGCAAATTCTTCAATTTAGCTAAAAATATATTAAGCAAATAATAACCATTTAGTACTATTATACTGAAGTTCATTAATATATTTACGTTAGCTACAATAATTACACTGTCAAAAGTGGTTCATTGCATGTTAATTTATTTCATTGAAACATACATAACAATAACTTTGTTCTCTAATTTTTCGTTCCAAAAGATAAGTCATGAAACTTATATAAGATGTAGATTCTCTCATCTTTGTTTTAATTTCGGCGGCCATCTAACCTGCATGATTAAATATTTTCTTTAACGCATATCAATAGTTAGGATTTACACATCAAATATACACAATGAAAGAAAGAACGCACGTATTTTACACGTGTTCTTGTAATTTTCATGCCAACGTATTCTAAAGCTTCTGCTAACCGGGGATGGGGAAGCAAATAATATTTAGAGTATATATCCGAAAGACTATTTTTTTACAATCTGAATAAAATCAGATCTTCAGTGTCCTACGTAAACTTTTGACAGTGACCGCTTAAGGGTTATGTTTTCGTGACCTATGTTATTAACATACTCGCTAGTTATGTCAGTCAGTCAGATGAAACCTTATATTTTCGCGTTTGGAAGACGGAGAAATATAGCCGAGGAGCATCAGGGTGTGCCTATTGAAGTTTCTGAAGGATGCCTTTTCATCGGCTAACTCAGTAGTCACCAGAACAAGACCTCTAAGCGGTCGCTGTCAGATCTTCACTCATGACAGTGGGGATCCAATTTTATTAGACTGATTATTTTGTTAATAATGACTGATATAAGCATATAATTATGAGGTGGGAGGTCGCATAGCTTATGTAATGTGAGTGTCCTCCCTACTTTATTCGAAAGTAAGTTTCCGCTTTTTTATTTTGGTTTGGTATGTAACCCACAGTCTTAGCACGAACCACCTGACTTTCAATCCAAGGCAGAAAATCTATCACAGTTTATTAAGGATTTGATAAGAAGTGTATTTTTGTAAGTTTTCTTCTTGGATGTGTCCGAAACAATCTTGGAAAAGTGACAGTATGAATTTATATTTTCAAGCTTTTCCATCAGCAATGAAATACTCGAGTCCTCTGCCATCACCTACTGACCTAGGCCAGATTTCTCTGACTATTGAATGCCAAACTGAAAACTGCATTTATCCAGAACCACAAATAACATGGCGTTATTCGGTAAGTACAATACAATACGATGTTTACTCCGCTCAGGTCACAAATGTGACAAATGAAGATAACAAGGTAAATCAAAAACAGGTCACGAATGTGATAAATAAGGATAACAAAGTAAATCAATAACAGGTCACAAAAGTGACAAATGAGGTTAACAAGGTAAATTAAAAGTAGATACATATGCGAATGAAATCTACATCTTATTTTGTCACCAGCGCTAACGATATAGATACATGTGATATGTGTTACATACGGTGTTGTTGGCAATATAATTACATGGCTTTAACAATGTTCTTCATCTAATAAACACAGCTTCAAACATTTGTGCTCTAGATGTAACTATTATTAAGATATGATAGAAGCATATCAACATTTTTGATTCTACATAAACGGTCATTAAAAATATTTGATGGAAGTACAATTTTTCATTTCATGAAATCTAACGACTCTTTGGTCTCAAACTAAGTAAGCAAAGCAAATAGGTTTAGTAAAATTCAACAAATAAGGCATTTCCCTAGAACACAAAAGTTATAATTTAAAAGGAACCTACATTATGGTCAATTAAACCCAAAATCCTAAAGGGTATATCACAAGTAAAAACAATAATAGTGTTCTGAATGAATTACAGGTATAAAATGTGCTGACATATCAATGGTCTTTAATATGCTGATATACTAAGAGTCTCAATGTATCACAAAAATATAATCCAAAATGTCTTTGCATGAATTAATAATCATCCCAAAATAGTGTTTTAGTCCAAACTGTTAATGAGGAATTTTTTAATTTCAGTGAAGAAAACTAAATAATTTCGCTCAAATTTTATTTGAGCACAACTTAATGTGATTAATAAGTGACTAGTTTTAAGTAAATTTAATTTTGATTATCAGAATCTTATGTGGGAACCCGAAACACAATATGATAACAAGTATGTGAGTTATTAAATCGCTTCCAGAACTTTCTAAGCTGAAAAGACCCTATCATATATTTAAAATTATAATCTAAAACTATGGACAAAAGTTATATATGTAATAAAAAATGACCCTTACAATCTATTATGATTGACAATGGTTAAACACATAATATAGATATACATAAAAGAAGTATTAATGACACAAGTGGAATTCAGTCTTCATATAAAACTGATTCCATGCTAATTGAAATATCGACATTATAACTAATAAATTTATGCAACCTTAAAATCTCAATACCTTTGAATTAAACAAATTTTTACAAAGGATAGGTTTTTTTCTTTCATCTTTAGGTAGATGATACTTTTATTTTTTAAATAAGAACAACAATATATGTAATGAAGTTCATCACCTAAACTATCTTTGTTATCTCACACAGTTTTAAATTCGATCGTCGTAAAACATTGGTGCTATTTTGACTTTTGTGGACACCATTGGTGTTAATTTTCAAAACCACGCCTATCATAGTATTAAGATATAGAGAATTTAATTCATAAAAAGGATATGCTAACACAAACGTATGAAATGCTTGAAATTACTGCTTTGTCCTTTCTTTACAGAACGAATCCGTTAATTTCAACACAGGCAATGTCACCTTGTCCAGTAACAGTTCGACGTGTAGCCAATCGGAGCAAATCTACACGAGTACATTGCGATTACCACGTGGTACAGTTTTTCCTGGCAACATCCCTATGACAACAAAATTAATCTGTCAAGCTCGCTACTCATGGAACAGTTCTGTATATTCCTCACCATTTTCTCCAGACGTCATTTTTGCAGGTAAGAAATGATACTTTTGTATAAAATATATGTTGTCCCCAATAAAAGAAGTTACCTTAAAAATGTTTCTATTTATATAAATTAAAATGAAAATGTTTGTAAGGATGGCAATATGGTGATGGCTTCTATTATTGGTCATTTGAAAGAATATGCAGTTGATGATATCGATATCGATATTTGAGTTAGAGTTGGTATGTTAGTTATGGACTAAATTACAAACATATGTATTATTTTATCTCATGGTACCACAGTTTACATATTATTGTAGAGACACTCTATGATGTATGGTTGTCACACTTAAAAGCAATGACACATGTTCGACAACGTTTGATAACCGACCCATACCCGACAAGCGTGACATACACACCTCTATATATATATATATATATATATATAAGAAACGATTCAAAAAGTTTATTTTTTTTCAGTATCTCTTACCTATGTCAATATCTCTGGTCCAACCAACATTACAAATGGTACACAAGTAAATTTCACCTGCATGACATCCGTGAGCCGACCACCCGCTTCAGTCAACTGGTATGTAGGAAATATTTGGGTCACAACGGGGATTGACAGCATCAATAGAAGTACAGAAAATGGTATGATCTATGTGGAAAGCAGGCTTTTCTTTGTAGCCGAAGATACACGACATCATGACAAAATCATATACTGTCAAGCTTACACAATATCGGCGACTGATGTTGTGACGTCTGAAATACAAAGACTGTATGTGAGAGGTTAGTTACTTTTTCTGAAACATTCAATTAAGTTATTGTATCTCAAGAAAAGCTAATTGTGGCTTAGGTTAAAAAGAGTGCTTTCTATTTTCTTTTATCTAAAGAGCATCATTCATTTTTGCTTTAACATCTTTGTGGAGAACATGTTTTATTGTCGTGTTCTGGTTTGGGATACAATTAGTTAATAAACGTATTATTCTCTGTTAATGTTGAAGAGGAAAAGATCTTGATATCCACAGTTTATTTTAGAGGGCTATTAATTAAATTGAAGCCACAAAACTACCCATTTGTTGTTTTGTTAACAACATGGTCCTTATGAGAAAGTGGAGACCACATGAAGTACCCGCTGGTGACGAGAGGTCAGTGAGCTATCAGATTGTAGTTCCAATGTTGTGTCGACAGGAGATACTTTGTTTAGCCCATTATACTCATTTGGCTTTTCATTTAGGGATCAATAAAACTTATTACAAGATTTTGAACACTTTTTTTGAAAAAAAATGTTCAAAATGATATTTACTGCAGGTCTGGTCGCACTTGTCAAATGATAAGAAAACAGAATCAAAAGATACCTAAAGCTCGTTTTCAACATATTCCTGCATTTGACTCACCATTTAGTATAAAAATGGTAGACTGCATCGGTCCTTTAAATAAGAACAAATTAGGCAACCAATACATGTTGCCCATAATGTTTGCGTGCACAAGATTCTCAGGGGTAATTCTTTTGAAGCATGAAAGACTACAACCATTGAAAAACTTGGATAAAGCTTTTTTTTACACATGCACTAGTCCTTTCTAAATTCATAAAATCTGGTCAGGGGTTCAAATTTTATGTCTTCACTCTACTCTGTCTACAACAAAATTAATGTATGAAAAAGTTCAAAGGAAAAGAGTTTTCAGCCTGGTGATATAGATTTGTTGCCCTTGCATCCAAATCCTCTATATGCTAAGTAATATAGTTCTTACACAGTTGAAAAGAAGGTAAGTGATTTAAGATAGATCATTAGATATTGGAGGAGGGGCGAAAACAACGACTTTGTCATATGAATCTGCTAAAAAAGGAGTATCTTGATAAACCCAGGTTAATCATGCAGTCAGTTTAGTTGTAACTATTTCACTGGATTTAAGTGCTGGAATGAAATCAAACTTTAGTGGCTTTGGAGCTACCAATATTCTGAATTCAGAAATAATGAATAATTCGAACCAGAAACTTTTACACCTGCAGCCACAAGAAAAGAGTGAACTAAAACAGGTATTATATGAATATTATCACTTATTTCCAGCTGTTTCCGCACGACCAAATAAAATCTGCAATGACTTTGAAATTGTAGATTCCACACCTATAAAACAGCATCTATACATGATGAACCCTCTGCAATAGGAATGTTTAAAAAAAGTAATTCATTATTCGCTAGAGATTGATTTTATAGAACTAAGTTGACGTGATAGGAGTTCACCATGTAATGAATCCAGGTAATACTTCCCCCATGTGCATTGACTATAGAAAAGTGAACAGTATTATCAACACAGATTGATTTCCATTGTCAAGAATCGATGACTGCAATGATAACTTTGGAAATGCAAATTGTCTCAAATAAGACCTTTAGAAACGACTCTCAAATTCCACTGACGGAAAGGGCAAAGGAAATTTCGGCATTCTTTACTCCAGATGGACTTTATAGATATAAAGTGATGCCGTTTGGAATGAAAGGTTCGTCTTGCACTTTTCAGGTTTATGACAATAAACCTATTGTATTGTAATTTGTAATATACCTTTGCTGTGTAATATGATGGCCGTTACCATTGGTACAGAGTTACATTCTCTATTCATCATCTGCCTAACCATTATCGTTTGTGAAATTGAAATCTGTTATCTAATTCTCTTTACTCGACGGACTCCAAGTTGACAATAGTTGTGTACATTGGCGATTCCATACATTTCACTTTATTGGTTGTATTGTTCGGGCTGTGTTTGCAGTTATGAATAATGCCATTTTAAAACGCTTTTTTTTGCAGTGCCTGTGTATAGCGTTAGTCTAAGCCCCGCCGATTCCATGATAACTGCTCTGGAGGGTCTTGAAATACCGTTTGAATGCATTACTAGTGCAGGAAGACCTCAGCCTTCAATAAGATGGTGGTTAGGTGGAATGCAGCTATTCAATGTCTCCGGAAATCAGTCAGTTATAAATGGAACACTTGTCTCTTCACAAAGCATTCTGCGCCTTCCGATGAATAAAACTCATCATAATAAAACAATCTATTGTGACGCCAGGGTGCTGGACCAACCAACTGTAGTGGAATCGAGTAAACCTGTGCTTAATGTCTTGTGTAAGAAAATTCTTAACATATTTCCTTTTGCACGTCTGTTAAATTACCCTTAAATTAAGTACATTAATGTTGCCGAATATAGGATCGAGATAACAGATAATTTAAATAGTTTTTTTTAATATACCCACACTGTGTTTTGTAATTGGATTCATATGTCTCGCTTAAATGCATCATTGCCTATAATCTTCTCTTGTTTGAGGAAAGATTAAACAAATAAGTGAAGCACTTAACTTTCAAAAAACCGCTTCGATGACCTAGTGGTTAGAGCGTGAGGTCATGGGTTTGATCCCACGCCGAGTCATACCAGAGACTTAAAAAATGGTACTAACAGCTGTTTCGCTTGGCGCTCAGCATTAGGAGGTTAGTGTTAGGACTGGTCGACCTGGTGTCAGGATAATATGACTGATAATGTCTAGCCCCAGGGCTAGACATCACAGCGCACAATATTGGCATCTGTTGCCATTTGGCCTCTTTTCACGGTAAAGATGCTCAGAATCTCACATATACAACCAGGATAGGAAACTTCCATCTGAAGGTCAAAATGATGAGTTTTCCCTAAATCTTGTCGAGTATAGGATACAAATTAAAATTAGGATCCCCAAATTGGAATTTTCGTATCCAACACCGATGTTTCGCAATGGATTTTTTTCTCACATTCATGAACGAAAAATGAGGTCAAAATCAAAATGACATATTATTATGCTGACGTACATGTAACCAATAAACAGCAAAAACCTGCCGAAAACTCTCTGACCTTAACACAGAGCATAAAATATGTAGTTTGTTATGAAAATGTCATATAAAATTTAAATGACGTTTAAAGGCAGATCCATGTTCAAAGAACAGTGGATAAGACAGCTGAGATAATGGTATTACAGAGTGTGTAGACAGTTTGCACAACGATGAAAATATGAATAGGTTAAAAAAGGTCCACTTTAATCCATATAATTGAAAGATAGGTTATATTTGTGTGACACTAACATTAGTCGTGCCTCGTTTCAGTATGTAAATTTGTTACAATAATGATTATTATGATTTTTATTGTTAAAGTCTGCTGAGGTGAGGATGAAAATCGTGGAGGTTTCTGCCAGTTTGTGTGCACTATGCTCACATGTGATGGCCAATGACAAGGCAATCACCAGATGGAGGATAGAGATACACTCCACTCGTGTTCTAGATTGGAAAACAAGATCGTAAAATACAGGAATTTGAGAAAATTAAATTCCAAGTGCTTTGTACCATTTCCTACCAAATGTATGCACAATATATTTTTGTATTTCCCAAACGTATAGACAGTATATTGATAACAGCCAAACGTATTTACAATATATTGGTAACTCCTAAACGTATGTACAATATATTGGCAACTCCCAAACGTATGTACAATATATTGGCCATTCACAAACGTATGTACAATATATTGTCCACTCCCAAACGTATGTACAATATATTGGCCATTGCTAATAGTATGTACACTATATTGTCAACTCCTAAAAGCCGGAAATTAGTACAACCCTTATCTACTTACTTTTGTTGTGCATACATTTATTTCACAATTTGTATAAAAATATTGGTTAGTTAATTTTAACCCCGGAAGCAGATGAAATTTGAGGTTTGTTATTCATAAGCTGATAATCAATTGATATAAGAACTAGATGAAAAGCAATAGACCTAGATGAAATGCAATAGACCTAGATGAAATGCAATAGACCTAGATGAAATGCAATAGACCTAGATGAGATGCAATAGAAACGAATTATACATGGAAAAACGTTCAAATAATAAGATGTAAAAATCAGTCATGGCTTAACAATGCAAATATGAGAAAACGTCAGTATGTTTTGCTATATTAGTAAGAACTATTTCTTTACATTATCAAATTTAGTATTCCTCTCTCTTAAAGCAATCTATGGTTAGAAAAGCATTAATTACGTATTGATAATCTCATTTGGGGGTAAAGATTTCACTATTAATTATCTGCATTCCTGACTTCTATTTCTTACGATTTTTCAATGAATGCTTCATTTGATGTAATATATCTCGTAGTTAATAAGGTTATTAAAGGTTTCATGTCGTAAAATCCCAAATTGTATTAGATTATATATTCCTAATTATCCATTGAAAACATTTTCTATTGTTCATTATTGATTTTTTATTATTTTTTCAAAACTATACAAATTGACATATGCTTCTATTTGACTCATTTAGATCGAAATTATGGATGATACGTTCTAAAAAACAAGATTTCAATATTCAGATCCACCCTCTGTGCCAATAGTGAAGCCATTTTCGAAAAGCTTTCCATGGCTTGAGAACAGGACAGAACGTTTGGAATGCTTTGCAGTTGATCGAGGTAATCCAAGCTCTTCGGTGACATGGAACACTAGTAGAGTCACTGTTGAAGATAATCATCAACTGATAATCGAGAACCTTGGAGCGAATGATCATGGGATCCAAGTGCGGTGTCAGTTAAAAAATAACTACACAATGGCGAAAAACATTACATTGATTTCGGAGGCCATATCCCTCAGTGTTGAATGTAAGAAACCTTTCTGATCATTCAATCAGACAATTTAGAAAAGTTTTCGCTAATTGTAAAATTGAAATAATATTCAATTAATTATTTGGAATATTAAAATAATTCAAGAAAATATCAGCACATATGTGTATGTATAGTATAATATACAGTATAAACCCAACAAATCAACTTAAAGTTTTCGCAAGCCAGTGTTATGTATAGAAAAGTGCAATCTGAAAGAGATTCGTCTAAAAGGAGTATCAGGTGTTGTTTTATGGCACTAGTCAATCAATAATTTTCGCGACAATTTACACAATATATTTTAAACACAGTATCGGTATTTTTTGTACTGAGATTTGCTATTTTAAACATTTGACGTTCGTTCTATTACTTACAATAATTTAGAGAACAGATTACAAAAAAATATTGTCTATTTAAACTTTTATATATGTGTTGAACTCTATAATTTCAGACACTCCCATCATAACTCTGAATCCTCCGATTACATCAGTTATAGTCAATGAAACTAATAAACTAAATTTAACATGTTCTGCAACTGGGAATCCGGCTCCAAACTCAGTTTCCTGGGTGAACCAGTCCCTTTTAAGCGCATCACTGTACATTTCTGATATCAAACGAAATAGGACTGGAATCTACACATGTGCAGCTCAGAGCACCAGCATCAGCAACATTACGTTACGTAAGACAAAACAAGTAACAGTTACAGTACAATGTAAGTGAACAAAATACTGTCTAGAACATATAAATTAACTACTCCAAGTGGGTACATTTATTTAATTGTATGCAAACTTTGAAATTGAAGTTTATGGCAAATTTCGTTTATTCTTTTTATTGATGATAACTATTGGCGATAAAGTTCTTATTCTGCGTCTAATATGTGCGATTCGTTGTTATACATTATCAATATAATGGTAGAAAGAAAACAAAATACCAAGATGTTCGTGGCATTTTGTTTGAATAATCTGGATACAGACACAGCATATTG
>JAEAOA010001821.1:250000-277112 GCA_016746295.1 Potamilus streckersoni
ATAATCATTAAAATACAAATTGATTCACTTAAAATTTTTAGAATAGAAGGTACAGAAAAATACCATAATTGGATTCACTTTAAAAGGCATTTTCAAGTTTGTTTTACTATCATTTCAGAAACTACTGGAGACAGTCACGTGGGATCCATTGTGGGAGGAGTTCTAGGCTCAGTCGCTTCACTTACAGTTGTTGCAATAATTGTGTTTGTTTTGAAAAGAAGAGGGTTTCAGCTTGACCATAGAAAAGTCATATCCTACATACAGAGTGTGTATATTTTATATATGAGAGATGAAAAAGATACTCGCGATTATTTTGTCAAAAAGTCATTGTTTTCGTTGAAATGAGAATGAAATGTGTACAAAATGTCCTTAGTTTTGTTGTCCATGAATGATAATTGAATATTTATCAAATAAAAAATAAATTGATATAAGTATTTTAAAAATGTTAAGAGGAAACAACTGCTGTAAAATTTAGTCTAGTTATTACTTGGTGTGCCATACATGTTTCAAACTTAAAAGAGCAATCTCAAAGAATGAAAATGTATTTGAAAATTTTACATTTTGCAAAAGTAATTCACATGAAAGACCATTCTTTCATCAGACCAATACTACTGAAATTAACTTCATGGTAATAAAGTTAAATATTCGGTTCTGATCTTACATTACAGGTAAATTAATAAAGAAGAGAGACAACGATAGGTAAGATGAAGATTTCCTCTTTCAAATGAAAATAAAATTGTTATTGCCTGTCCTTTTTCTTTGATCAGCATTATGTTGCTGTAACAACCAAATTGCCAGTGGATCCCATATAATGACTTTGAGGTGTAAAAGAATTGTTTTAATTCGTAGATCTAAAGATCTAATCCATCAAATATAATACTGAGTTAATTAACCATATATATATATATATATATATATATATATATATATATATATATATATATATATATATATATATAGAGAGAGAGAGAGAGAGAGAGAGAGAGAGAGAGAGAGATAGATAGATAGATAGATAGATAGATAGATAGATAGATAGATAGATAGATAGATAGATAGATAGATAGATAGATAGATAGATAGATAGATAGATAGATAGATAGATAGATAGATAGATATATAGATTTACAGTCACAGAGAGAGACAGAAACAGACAGAGAGACAGAGACAGAGAGATACAGAGACAGAGAGAGACAGAGAAAGACAGAGACAGAATGAGAGAGAGAGAGAGACGGAGAGAGAGAGAGAGAGACAGAGAGAGAGAGAGAGAGAGACAGAGAGAGAGAGAGACAGAGAGACAGAGAGATATGTATACCACATTACAGTCTTTAATAGCATTCCGTACGCTCCTCACGTTGAAAACCACAATTACTTGCCTATAAATGTATTATTAAAATACCTAAAGGTCAATGTCCTGTTTACATTTTTCTTACCTGAGATTCAAATTAGTAAATTGTCTCCTTTTTCAAGGAAGTAAACAACAAAACATGACGGCTTTATCGTACGTCTGTTCCTTCTTTGATGGTACTTATTGTTATTTTATTAGTGGAATATTAATTTTATGTCTTTGAAGAATTGAATTATTATGCAGTAATATTGTGAAGTTGTATAACTAGTTATAATGGCAAACAACTTTTGCGACGAAAATTAAGTTTTTAACGTGGGCTTTACTTGACTATAACCTCGAAACAAAGTTTTGTTTTCTCTTTTGATCAAAGCAGCTAAAAGTATTTAATGTTTTGAAAATAGAACATGCATGTGTTATCATTGTTCTTGATGTTAATTAAATTCTCACCACAGCTCAGCGGGAAATATCGGACCAGAATTTTCTAATACTGCTCATAATAGCACTGAAGAAGAGGAAACATATGAGCATCTCCGAAAACCCAGATACAGTGACAATCCGTATTCTGGATTCCAAGGCAAGCGTATTTTCAATGAAATGTTTGATCTCCATTAACAAAATAGGTGTCAATATTTAGTGCAATACATTCCTAATAAAATGAAAAAGTAAAATAGAAAACCAATGTAAGTGCACTTAGTTATATTTTTATATAGATATTAGCTGTCTAATATTTGTTATCAATATTTTTTTTGAAAATTTCAGTGGATTATATACTTAAATTTTTCGAGTGATTATGTTAGAATTATGACAAATCTTACATTTGGCCGGCATGTTAAAACAACTTGACAACAGTTTAAACTATAAAAATATACATATATATTTGTGATAAATTCACTACCGTTCATCAATTTTTCGTGGAGATTTATTACATTACACGTTAATAATTTCATTGCATGGATACGTTCATGTCACAAGTAGACGTGGTCACCTTCTCGCAATGCAATTAAGGTTGTTTCATATTTTGAAAATGATTCTTTATTGGTTTTCTTTGTTGGTTTTAATGGCGTTTTTAGCATACTGTATACATCATGCCCAGGCAATATGAGATAAGTACCTTTCCATAAGAAATACTGAAGCAGCCTGTCTGGGTTTGGCATGGGTGGATATGGAGTATCGGTTATAGGATTATTATTCAAACGCGGTTGCAGCTTAACATATTCAAGTAATTATCTAAATCTGGCATAATTTTAAGACATTCAATGGTTAAAAAAATATTTTACAGGTACGGCCGTTTGTTAGGATTCTGGTTATTTTAATAGTTTCACTTCTTGAATGGCATAACGTATTTCACCGGTTAATTATCGATAGACTGTCATGGCAGTACGCAGCTTTAGTCAAAAACTATTTCTACTGACTAGATTTATTAACACGCGTACGTGGTGCAAATGTCTCAAAGATTATTGTATGAAGTTATTTTGCGTGCACATTAACCTTTCATCCATTTGACCTTATGGTTGTTCACGTGTTTAGCATTTTAATTATGGTCGATATAATACATTCATAGCAA
Source organism: Potamilus streckersoni (assembly GCA_016746295.1). Lineage (NCBI taxonomy): Eukaryota > Metazoa > Mollusca > Bivalvia > Unionida > Unionidae > Potamilus > Potamilus streckersoni. The sequence continues at coordinate 252,910 of JAEAOA010001821.1, forward strand.
TGAAACAAGTAGTACTAGTATTGCATTGTAAACGATGTACAATTTATGAAAATAATACTGTATTTAAATACGGATAAAAGTAAATATGATCAAATAGGTTATAGGGGTCAATATGCTTCATAATCCACAGTTATGATCTAATATATTCGCCATATTTGGTTGTTTCTTTGATTTAAGGCACCACTAGAGATTTATTGACCCTAAAACTTTTGCAAATTGGCATATCGCCACTTGTCACTCACTCTATTTAAATTACCCACTCAGCAAGTATAAATTTGACACACCTCCAGGCATCGGTTACGTCCGCCAATTTCCCCCCTACAAACTGATTGTCGCAACAATAAATTGGTTATTGTATTTTTTTACCCTAAAAATATTGATAATAGTGAACACGAGTCAATGTGTGTGACTTACATTTTTAACGTAGCTTTAACAATTGTTCAGTCATATCGCTACGATGTCTGCAGTTTGACAGTTTACAGAGATATCTATCTGGCTCAGGAGAATCGTGCCGCAGACATGTGGCATGATGTCCCACCCAGTCACATTATCCTGACACCAGGCCAACTAGTCCTAACACTAACACTAACCTCTTAATGCTGAGCGCAAAGCAAGGCAGCTGCTAGTTCTATTTGTAAAAATCTTTGGTATGACTCAGACGGGGTTCGAATCCGAGGCCAGACACTCTAACCACTAGGCCACCGGAGCGATTTGAACAGGAGTCAATGTGAGCTTTGTAATTCTAACAGTCGATATACATATTGTCTAAAATGAGAAGTTAGATTTAAATTTTTCCAAAATTAGACCAAACTTTGATGGATAAATGCTTGCGGTCGCTCGCACGAACATCTGAACAAAAACACAATTACTACTTGTGTTTTGCTTTTTTGCTCAAACATATATAGAAAGCGTGCTCTGTTGATAACTTGAAGGAAAAAAAGCACAACAAAACAAAACAAGGAAATATGAATTGACAAAACTGTATAAAAGTTAATGTGTGTATAATAGGAGTAGATCCCCCCTCCGACTTAGGGTTTTGTTGTGTGTATTTTCTTCTTCCTTAGGAAGTACTGAACCAGAGATCGCATTATTTTAAAGTTTAAAATGTACTCTTTAATATTGCTTAATCTTCTAAATTTTTCAGACACTTTATTTATATTTTGCTTTTAATCATTGAGCTGGATCGGGATAAAAAATGGTAATTTTGAAAAATTTAGAAAAAATATGTAACATCAATGGTTTTAGATATTTATCTTCTAATACATTATTTTACATGTTTACATCAGCACACATTAATTTCATCGTAGGAACATAGTAAAACTTTAAAAGTATTTTGTACAACATCATATTTCAAAACAGTTGCCATTTTGATATAAAAATTTTAATTAATTTTCCTCTAACTCGACATAAACATAAATCAGTGACAATAAGATAAGATTCTATTCTAAATTCATCAATATGTTCTAAAGACACATTAAAATTGATTTTCTGGATTTACTGAAATAACACACGTGCTATACAAACTTGAAACAAATATAAATATTGTTTACTGCAGTATAATTTATGTAACTTAGTAATTCTATATTGTTAAGAATAATAAAAAAGTAATTTTGATAAACATTTCACTGAAATTAAGAGATTTCTTTGCCAAATACTGCGCATTTGTCGGAGGTGAAAAGGTCGAAATGTCATGTGATTCATATCGTATAACGTCAATTCGTAAAGTCAGTGGCGCAACAACCACCCAAGCAACCCCATGCAACCTAGTCCCAGTGGGAGCCCAAAATTCCCGTGAATAGACATATTTATTTCTTTCATTAGATGGATGATAGAATTGAGTTTCGTAATGGGGGGGGGACGGATTTCTTGTTACAACAATTCGTGTTATTCTCCAAGAATTAAGAGGTTGCTCTTGTACTTTACGCTGGACTGTCAATATGAGCTTAAAATACGAATGCAATGTTGCAAATTACGAATTAACCAAAGGTGGGGTGTGGTTTTTAAAATCAGGTATTGTGGATTAATGTTACTCGAGGCAAGCAGCAAACAGATTTTACCAGAGTATGTCTTTAGCCTTGTATTATGACAGACGCTTTCTTTTGCAGGGGATCACAGCGATGAGCAAAATAGCAGGTAACTTATTAAAGCATATCAGATGTTTGACTATTTGTAACTTTTTGATAACATTAGGCTAATTTTCTCGAATGTAAAAGTTTAACACCTTTATAGGAGTGGCAGTATATCGCCCTTCGTTATGTATAATTAGGTATAATTAGGCCACAGTAATTGCAACACAATTCTATCATAACAACTGGCGTCCTATAAGGATTTTGTTTTGGAGGGGGGTAGTGGAAGGGCAAGAATACGAACATATATTATTTCACTTTTTTGATCAATTTCTGAGTTTATCATTACTTGAATGAAAAAAATTATTTACCTCTTTATTTAAAACAAACTATTTCATACATTTATCTAGCTCAATGATAATGACATTTAGTCCATTTGCAAAAATGCCTTAAAAGTTGGAGCTGATTTTCTCACCTACAGAAACAGGCGATGCATGTTTTTCATGCATTTGTTCATACTGAATTTTCATTAAAGTGAATATCGATTCAATCTACACCTAACGTTAAGTTTACTTTGCTCATGCAATAAATTTATTAACTAAATATAATGCAACATTAATTTAATACCGAAGAGCAGACAATGTATTTAGATATCCACGACATATATTTGAAACAAACCAAATCATTTTTTTTCCCCTTAATCTTCTCATATGCGCATGCGCGAATTCAGCTCGTGGTCCTGCAAACTCCACAAAGTTACATAAACAGTAAGATAGGAATGTTTTTTTGTCTGCTATTTAAAGAAACACATTTTCCAAATTGATGCTCATTATTGATCTTCAGACTATTAAAAAAACAACTAAAACCTAATAAGTCGCATGCATAATTTAAATATTTAAATATAAGCTTTTTAAAGATCCTGACGAGAGCTGAATAATTTAAAGGTTAATTACTACTGATTATTATTATTATTATTATTATTATTATTATTATTATTATTATTATTATTATTATTATTATTATTATTATTATCATCATATGTTCATCAAAACTAGTAGCAAACACATACTATATATATATATATATATATATATATATATATATATATATATATATATATATATATATATATATATATATATATATATGGTGTGTGTGTATGTGTGTGTGTCTGTGTGTTTTTATATCGAAATTCTTCTGTCTTTTCAGGGGCTCTGAAATTTATGCAAATCTACCAAAGTACTCATTTGCCAGGGACTCTGCAGTTTATGCTAATCAACCAGACAATTCATATACCAATGTAGAAGTACATACATACGGCAACATAGGTCAGGTAAACCACAATGGTAAGTGAGCAATGACTTTATTTTCCTGTTTTAATAAAAAGATTTACCTTTGAAATGTATGAACATTTGATTCAAACTTCTTCAAATACTTGTCACAACTTTCATTGTTTCTTTCTTTCAACCTGTCTTTTGTTAAAATAATTGAAAAGGGCGCATGGAATTTGCGTGGCAAATATATGTATATATTTCAAATAATTAATAGAGTAAATGTATAGTTCCAGAAAATCCTTCCAGACTGAACGCCTCAATATAAATAACACATGTCTAATAAAACATATTTTGTTTATCGTTTGCAACTTTAAATACATATTATCTGCATCACAAGGACACCTATCCACAGGTGATACATTTCTTTCTTCCTTTGACAGTCCTTTCTAGAATGATTCCTCTACTAAATACATTTTATCTGCATGTCAAGATGTCCTTGATTCAGTTACGAGATATGGCTGTACATTTGGCATACGGTTATTCTTTTTCTAAATAATGCCCTTTATGACAATGTGACTCTTACATGCACGTGTCACCAGTGCATTCATAGAACCGAATCCGATCAATCAGACAAGCTCCTCAATATAGAACAAGAAAGTTGCCGCAACCGGTTTCTGTCTCAGTATGTAGTTTTGGAAAAGGATTAGTTTCATTTCGACCATATAAGACATAGCACAGAAACGCACAACAAGCAGTAGGAAAAAGAAACAAAAACTGGTGGAATGTAACAGTTAGAAAATGGAAACAGTAACAGATATCTCCAATACAACATGTCGTTATAGTCTGGATATAGCTTAATAATACTATGATGCGTAAAGTACATTCATGCAAAGCGACTTTGAATCGTAGACTTTACATATGAAACTATAGGTCTTTCATAGATACAGTGTAGAATTTAAAATGAACGATAATTAATTAGCAAGTCTCCATATCTTTTTCAGATAAAATATACCAAAACACAGCTACATGACGACACAGTCCTAAGATATCTGGTCCAAGAATTATTACAAGTTGGAATGGATGCTACAGACGACAATTTTATATCTGTGTTAATTACTGATACAACAGTAACTGTATGACTATTATGGCTGTTGACAGCCCTATACAATAAAGCCACCTACCCTTCAATCGTCTGAATTATGTTTAAAACATTAGGCTATCCGTACGCCTATCCATAATGTTTGCCTTGTAAAACCTATTGTAGAGAAAGAAAGCTCCTGAAACCAGGCACTTTGAGAGACATATAGGCCACCCGCGTGCAGCTCCTTATTAACTTTGGTCAAAACCAGCAGCTTACCAGCACAGGTTATTTATATATATATATATATATATATATATATATATATATATATATATATATATATATATATATATATATATATATATACATATATATATATATATATATATACACACACACACACACACACACACACACACACACACACACACACACACACCACTCATCACTCTAATTCATAATCTTGACTGAGTCCAGTCTATCTTAAAATCTTAAGAGCTGCTTTTTAAGGACACATATCTTCCAATAATTATATTCATTAAAGTCGTTAATTTAAAGAAACGAAATATAAACTACTCCCATTTAAAGTTACTCATTACAAATATAAAAGCCAAATAGGAACCTAATTACTTCAACAAAAAATGAAAAGAAAACCAGCAAGATCAGCGACATCGCACCTCCTTGTTTGTTTTAAAATGTTATTATTTCGTATAGATTTAATATAACCAATAACATTATTAGTCATTGAATATAACTGGAACGTAAACCATTTGGATAAAAGTAAAGAACTTCCAATTGAAGCAGTGCAAGTTATCCATGTCCTTACATTGCTATAACTTGTTAACTCACTAAAGCAAATTAACAGAAAAAAAAAATTTACGAGATAGAAATATACGCAAAAGGCAATTTCTCATGCAAGCCACTGAACATGCTAGATCATTCCAGAGTAAAATCGATAACAATAATTTCATGAACACTTACAGACCGTAGTGTGATATCAAAGTTTGTCTAAATCATTTAAACAGTGCAGTTTTGATGAAAGCATCAGGATGTGGAATATCTATCATTTATCAGCTTCTTGCATATCTATGCTAGTAAAATCTATATAAAGGTTTTACCTCTATTTTCAGATACAAAAGCTCTTGTCTGAATTTTCAATTCCTTTTACTGATGATCCAAATATATTAATCTAGCAAACATTATTATACATCTAAAACAATTTAACATATTTTTGTAATGACTATAATATACTAACTATGGATATATATATATATATATATATATATATATATATATATATATATATATATATATATATATATATATATATATATATATATATATATATATATATATATATATATATAAGGAATTATCAATATATACCAGACATGATAATTATTTATTAGTTCGTCATGCGAGTGTCTGCTACGCACGAGCTTATATAACATCGACTCAGTGCCATCATATTTTGGTGATGCGTGCTTAGTCGTGATGGTATATGGGCTGGTGCGTGCAGGCAAGGCGATTGGTGACATTTACTTGCTGACCTGGGATCGAAACTCCATAGAGTAAGAATTTAATTTCTCTAACTTGTATGATAGCATATTTAGTATTAAATTATATATATATATATATATATATATATATATATATATATATATATATATATATATATATATATATATATATATATATTAATTAATATATGAATTAGCATAATGGGCATTACTAGGTAATAAAGACATACCTCTCCAACTATACTCTAAATGGACGATTATTACAATAGCAGTTATACCGTACACTATAGTTGCTGCTGCTTTCTATAGCTAAATGAAACAAATGGTTGGTCTTATTTTCCATATTTCTTATAAGTTTAGTAATGGATAGATCAGTATTTCAACCGCAAATAATATTACCTCTTCCTCATCCCTCTATTAAACGGTTTACAAAATTTGCCATGCTACTTTCTGCCATCAGATATGTACTAACAGCAGCCATTGTTACTCATATTTCTGTGAACAGTTGTTCCAGCGTTTCGTCAATTATAACTTTTTGGAGTTAACTGTTGAACTCGTCTTGATACTAATATTTCTGATGTTATTTTATACGCCTGTGAAATGTCTAACTATTTGTGATATTTTACTTTCATTTATAAGTGTGCACTATTTCCTTTCATTCAACATTTATAAATGTGCACTATTTCCTTTTATTCAACATTTATAAGTGTGCACTATTTCCTTTCATTCAACATTTATAAGTGTGCACTATTTCCTTTCATTCAACATTTATAAGTGTGCACTATTTCCTTTGATTCTACATTCATAAGTGTGCACTATTTCCTTTCATTCAACATTTATAAATGTGCACTATTCCCTTTCATTCAACATTTATAAGTGTGCACTATTTCCTTTGATTCTACATTCATAAGTGTGCACTATTTCCTTTCATTCAACATTTATAAGTGTGAACTATTTCCTTTCATTCAACATTTATATGTGTGCACTATTTCCTTTCATTCAACATTTATAAGTGTGCACTATTTCCTTTCATTCAACATTTATAAGTGTGCACTATTTCCTTTCATTCAACATTTATAAGTGTGCACTTTTTCCTTTCATTCAACATTTATAAGTGTGCACTATTTCATTTTATTCAACATTTATAAGTGTGAACTATTTCCTTTCATTCAACATTTATATGTGTGCACTATTTCCTTTCATTCAACATTTATAAATGTGCACTATTTCCTTTCATTCAACATTTATAAGTGTGCACTATTTCCTTTGATTCTACATTCATAAGTGTGAACTATTTCCTTTTATTCAACATTTATAAATGTGCACTATTTCCTTTCATTCAACATTTATAAGTGTGCACTATTTCCTTTCATTCAACATTTATAAGTGTGCACTATTTCCTTTCATTCAACATTTATAAGTGTGCACTATTTCCTTTGATTCTACATTCATAAGTGTGCACTAATTCCTTTCATTCAACATTTATAAATGTGCATTATTTCCTTTCATTCAACATTTATAAATGTGCACTATTTCCTTTCATTCAACATTTATAAGTGTGCACTATTTCCTTTCATTCTACATTCATAAGTGTGCACTATTTCCTTTGATTCTACATTCATAAGTGTGCACTATTTCCTTTGATTCAACATTTATAAGTGTGCATTATTTCATTTTATTCAACATGTATAAGTGTGAACTATTTCCTTTCATTCAACATTTATCTGTGTGCACTATTTCCTTTTATTCAACATTTATAAGTGTGCACTATTTCCTTTCATTCAACATTTATAAGTGTGCACTATTTCCTTTCATTCAACATTTATACGTGTGCACTATTTCCTTTCATTCAACATTTATAAGTGTGCACTATTTCCTTTCATTCAACATTTATATGTGTGCACTATTTCCTTTCATTCAACATTTATAAGTGTGCACAATTTCCTTTCATTCAACATTTATAAATGTGCACTATTTCCTTTCATTCAACATTAATAAGTGTGCACTATTTCCTTTGATTCTACATTCATAAGTGTGCACTATTTCCTTTGATTCTACATTCATAAGTGTGCACTTTTTCCTTTCATTCAACATTTATAAATGTGCACTATTTCCTTTCATTCAACATTTATAAATGTGCACTATTTCCTTTCATTCAACATTTATAAGTGTGCACTATTTCCTTTGATTCTACATTCATAAGTGTGCACTATTTCCTTTGATTCTACATTCATAAGTGTGCACTATTTCCTTTCATTCAACATTTATAAGTGTGCACTATTTCATTTTATTCAACATTTATAAGTGTACACTTTTTCCTTTCATTCAACATTTATAAGTGTGCACTTTTTCCTTTCATTCAACATTTATAAGTGTGCACTATTTCCTTTCATTCAACATTTATAAGTGTGCACTATTTCCTTTCATTCAACATTTATAAGTGTGCACTATTTCCTTTCATTCAACATTTATAAGTGTGCACTATTTCCTTTCTTTCAACATTTATAAGTGTGCACTATTTCCTTTCATTCAACATTTATAAGTGTGCACTATTTCCTTTCATTCAACATTTATAAGTGTGCACTATTTCCTTTCATTCAACATTTATATGTGTGCACTATTTCCTTTCATTCAACATTTATAAATGTGCACTATTTCCTTTCATTCAACATTTATAAGTGTGCACTATTTCCTTTGATTCTACATTCATAAGTGTGAACTATTTCCTTTCATTCAACATTTATAAATGTACACTATTTCCTTTCATTCAACATTTATAAGTGTGCACTATTTCCTTTCATTCAACATTTATAAGTGTGCACTATTTCCTTTCATTCAACATTTATAAGTGTGCACTATTTCCTTTGATTCTACATTCATAAGTGTGCAATATTTCCTTTCATTCAACATTTATAAATGTGCATTATTTCCTTTCATTCAACATTTATAAATGTGCACTATTTCCTTTCATTCAACATTTATAAGTGTGCACTATTTCCTTTGATTCTACATTCATAAGTGTGCACTATTTCCTTTGATTCTACATTCATAAGTGTGCACTATTTCCATTGATTCAACATTTATAAGTGTGCATTATTTCATTTTATTCAACATGTATAAGTGTGAACTATTTCCTTTCATTCAACATTTATCTGTGTGCACTATTTCCTTTTATTCAACATTTATAAGTGTGCACTATTTCCTTTCATTCAACATTTATAAGTGTGCACTATTTCCTTTCATTCAACATTTATACGTGTGCACTATTTCCTTTCATTCAACATTTATAAGTGTGCACTATTTCCTTTCATTCAACATTTATATGTGTGCACTATTTCCTTTCATTCAACATTTATAAGTGTGCACTTTTTCCTTTCATTCAACATTTATAAGTGTGCACTATTTCATTTTATTCAACATTTATAAGTGTGAACTATTTCCTTTCATTCAACATTAATATGTGTGCACTATTTCCTTTCATTCAACATTTATAAGTGTGCACTATTTCCTTTCATTCAACATTTATAAGTGTGCACTATTTCCTTTGATTCTACATTCATTAGTGTGCACTTTTTCCTTTCATTCAACATTTATAAATGTGCACTATTTCCTTTCATTCAACATTTATAAATGTGCACTATTTCATTTCATTCAACATTAATAAGTGTGCACTATTTCCTTTGATTCTACATTCATAAGTGTGCACTATTTCCTTTGATTCTACATTCATAAGTGTGCACTATTTCCTTTCATTCAACATTTATAAGTGTGCACTATTTCATTTTATTCAACATTTATAAGTGTACACTTTTTCCTTTCATTCAACGTTTATAAGTGTGCACTTTTCCCTTTCATTCAACATTTATAAGTTTGCACTATTTCCTTTCATTCAACATTTATAAGTGTGCACTACTTCCTTTCATTCAACATTTATAAGTGTGCACTATTTCCTTTCATTCAACATTTATAAGTGTGCACTATTTCCTTTCTTTCAACATTTATAAGTGTGCACTATTTCCTTTCATTCAATATTTATAAGTGTGCACTATTTCCTTTCATTCAACATTTATAAGTGTGCACTATTTCCTTTCATTCAACATTTATAAGTGTGCACTTTTTCCTTTCATTCAACATTTATAAGTGTGCACTATTTCATTTTATTCAACATTTATAAGTGTGAACTATTTCCTTTCATTCAACATTTATATGTGTGCACTATTTCCTTTCATTCAACATTTATAAATGTGCACTATTTCCTTTCATTCAACATTTATAAGTGTGCACTATTTCCTTTTATTCAACATTTATAAGTGTGCACTATTTCCTTTCATTCAACATTTATAAGTGTGCACTATTTCCTTTGATTCTACATTCATAAGTGTGCACTATTTCCTTTCATTCAACATTTAATAAATGTGCACTATTTCCTTTCATTCAACATTTATAAATGTGCACTATTTCCTTTCATTCAACATTTATAAGTGTGCACTATAACGTTTGATTTTACATTCATAAGTGTGCACTATTTCCTTTGATTCTACATTCATAAGTGTGCACTATTTCCTTTCATTCAACATTTATAAGTGTGCACTATTACATTTTATTCAACATTTATAAGTGTGAACTATTTCCTTTCATTCAACATTTATATGTGTGCACTATTTCCTTTCATTCAACATTTATAAGTATGCACTATTTCCTTTCATTCAAAATTTATAAGTGTGCACTATTTCCTTTCATTCAACATTTATTAATGTGCACTATTTCCTTTCATTCAACATTTATAAGTGTGCACTATTTCCTTTCATTCAACATTTATAATTGTGCACTTTTTCCTTTCATTCAACATTTATAAGTGTGCGCTATTTCCTTTCATTCAACATTTATAAGTGTGCAGTATTTCCTTTCATTCAACATTTATAAGTGTGCACTTTTTCCTTTCATTCAACATTTGTAAGCGTGCACTATTTCCTTTCATTCAACATTTATAAGTGTGCAGTATTTCCTTTCATTCAACATTTATAAGTGTGCACTTTTTCCTTTCATTCAACATTTATAAGTGTGCACTATTTCCTTTCATTCAACATTTATAAGTGTGCACTATTTCCTTTCATTCAACATTTGTAAGTGTGCACTTTTTCCTTTCATTCAACATTTATAAGAGTGCGCTATTTCCTTTCATTCAACATTTATAAGTGTGCAGTATTTCCTTTCATTCAACATTTATAAGTGTGCACTTTTTCCTTTCATTCAACATTTATAAGTGTGCACTATTTCCTTTCATTCAACATTTATAAGTGTGCACTATTTCCTTTCATTCAACATTTATAAGTGTGCACTATTTCCTTTCATTCAACATTTATAAGTGTGCACTATTTCCTTTCATTCAACATTTGTAAGTGTTCACTTTTTCCTTTCATTCAACATTTATAAGTGTGCACTATTTCCTTTCATTCAACATCTATAAGTGTGCAGTATTTCCTTTCATTCAACATTTATAAGTGTGCACTTTTTCCTTTCATTCAACATTTATAAGTGTGCACTATTTCCTTTCATTCAACATTTATACGTGTGCACTATTTCCTTTCATTCAACATTTATAAGTGTGCACTATTTCCTTTCATTCAACATTTATAAGTGTGCACTATTTCCTTTCATTCAACATTTATAAGTGTGCACTATTTCCTTTCATTTAACGTTTATAAGTGTGCACTATTTCCTTTCATTCAACATTTATAAGTGTGCACTATTTCCTTTCTTTGAACATTTATAAGTGTGCACTATTTCCTTTCATTCAACATTTCTGTTTTCATCTTGACTAATTTATGTAAGATTGTTAAATTTTCATTTAGAAAAGCCTTTACTTCTCTTTCGTCTCGATCAGTAATCAATATTTTAAAGATCCCAGTCTCGAATATACCCTCTATTCAATATGTTTAAGCTTTTAATTTCATTTTTAAACTTAGTAGTTTCTCTTTTTATTTCTTGTACATCATTTGAAAATTCTAATTCAATTTCATCACAAACTCTTATCGGCTGCTTGTTTGCAAATGTTGGCACCTGAGGCTCTTTTCATTTTCAAATGCAGTGTTCATAAATCATTGCTTCTTCAGATTGAATCTGATACTCATCTGTTTATATTTATTTCCTTCTCTTTCACAGTATAGAGACATATGACAATCGCTTCCACGTGGTTTATATTGTTACAGAGTTAGTTATATATCCGTTTTAGAACATTCGGTGTTTTCTTAATGTATACGTAAATTGATTCATTAGCTTTTACTTTACTTCATTCGTGTTCAGTCAATGTTTACTATATTTTCTTTTATGCTCATTAATTAAATATTCCTTCATAGGAGTTGAAGTTGTAAAGTATGAGGTTAAATTCTCTAAGTTTGATTCGATATTTTCTGATGATTGATTATGTTCATTGTCATCTCTGATTTAATCTTAAAGGTAAGCAAAATCTTTTCTTCCTCTCCACCAAAATATGACATTTTACAATATGTAAATAGATTTTTTATGTGTAAAAAAGAATTAGACTTTCTTGAATATAAATTAAAAGTGAAGCTGATTAAAATTTTTAAAAATAAAAGAAGCAATAATTATTTTTGTAGCAAATGGCAAACACAGGGAAATGATTATTAATTCGAAACTGAGAAAGGAATAGAATACAAAGGATGTAACACAAATCACAAAAACATCCAATAGTTTTGGAAATATTAGATCAGCTAAAGTCTTTTTGAATAAAATATAATCCTCTTCATGTTTGTTTTATTAGCTACCATAGATTGTATATTTGAACAGGGAATATAATAGGAATATTTGTGAGAATTTAATTTTGATTGTACATTTATTTCATGTATTTGTTCCAATATTTAATACCTTGTTTCTTTCACCTTTTATGTTTACATGTACACTAGTTTATCAATAACCGTTTTAACCCAATGATTAATTTCAGTTTGTCGGAACTAAAGCAATCATTTTTTTCCAATCATTAGTTTGTGTTTGCATATACTATTTGCAAAGTCATCAACTAGCACCACGATTGTAAAATGAGTTCAAGTTGAAATAATATTTTAATTGAAACATGATGTTGAATAACTTGAAACAAATTTTACAATTTTGTTTACTTTTCGCACATTGAAGTGAGATTTATTTTTGTGGAAAAACAAGTGGAAGGTGATCAAAGCAAAGTTGCAAATGACTATAAGTTAAATTACCTGGATAATAAAAGTCAACAAACTATTAAATCAAACGAATATGTAACTTCACAAAAGTAAAAGATATCCCAGTAGAGTTAAACTAGGACATGTGCGCAATATTTGGCAAAAGTCCAAGCAGAAAAGTAAGAACGTGATCAGATTTTTGAACAAAGACTTAATGCGTGAAAAGTTAGAATAACAAACAAGTGAAGGAAATATTAATTCAAGTAAATAATTAAACGCGACATCTGGTGCTATCATTGTTTCGGGATTTCATGATGTATTTTTTAACGAGAGGAACTAAACATGAAAAAATATATTATACACCATAAACAACTTCAGGAAGTAAGCAATTAAAATTCAATATAAAGTCATAAAATTCGCAGTAATATATATATATATATATATATATATATATATATATATATATATATATATATATATATATATATATATATATATATATATATATATATATATATATATATATATATATATATATATATATATATATATATATATATATATATATATATATATATATATTCAGTCACAATAAAACCCTTTGAACTAAACAAACGACTGAATGTGGCATACTCAATGTCCACAACAAATGCAAGACAAGCAGTGTTGAAAATACAATTCTCGTCATTAAACTGTTATTTAGAACAAACGTTTATAACTATTTGCAAATAGAACGATTCAGATTATGCGCCGTGATTTCAAAGGTCTATAAAAAATATAACTTAAGGCAAAGAGCTATCCCATCTCCCTCTATAATGTTCCATTTCACAGGTCAGTCCAAACTCTAAATTTGGAGAGAAAAGCATCTGAAGAAGGCGAGTTACAGTAGAAAACAAATAGCATCAGAGCTAATGAGTCAATAATACGGTGAAACCCTATTTCCGCTGACGAAATGGGCAGTCACATCGCAGCTGGTTGCAATTTTCCCCATTTAATTTTAATGCAAAACGTTTGGATTTGAAATAAACGAGTCACAAAGGTTTTTAAATAGATGGAGTCCTTCCAGCAAAGAACATGCAATTGCAGGACATAAATATGTCTTTAGCTGATAATAACAATTGTAATAAATATACTTAACTTTTCGCATATTGCATTTCCTCAAAATTTACTTTCCTAGTTATTTCTAAGAATCATACTTACAATGTTTACAAAAAACGTATCCACACCACGAATCTGTACTGCAATTTTGACTTAATTTCAAACGAAATTGACACTGCTAATAAATCCAGTCCATCACAACTAGATAAGCAGAATTTATTTTGATCGGAAGGAAAACAAATCCCTCTATTCCAGACAGTGCCGGATTAAACCTTATGGAAAACCCTAAAAGATCGAAATGTGTAGCCCCCCCGCAAAAATATCTCCTAATACAAGATCAAATCAATATTATTTTGATCCATTGTCGCGGAGCCCCTAAAAGGCGTGGAGCCCATAGACCCGTCTCTTCCTATTGGGTAATTCTGAACTGATTCGAGATCAAATGAAAATGTTAATTTAAAACGCATTCGGGGTCCCGAGTGGCCAAGTGGTCTAAAGCGCTGAACCTGTAGGATCACTGTCATCTCACCTCGGTCTGCGTGAGTTCGAGTCCAGACTCGGCTGACGTGGGTAAGTAAGAAAGCCTGCCAGTAGCTCCTCTTTCGAAAAAAGTTTGATTTTGCCATATAGCTGCCGCAGTTGATGCGTTTACTTTGGCATATGTCGAATTTTTTGCCCTAAAGCTGAGGCAGTAGATGAATTTACATTGGCACATGTTGGATTTTCACTAAAGTCGAACGCGCCCAGTTGACGCATGCATACGCCACTTTGGCGTATTGATATAATGCACTTAAAAAGGTACATGGATGGCTACTTTTCAATCAGAAGGTGAAAGAATACGTATTATGAATGGAATGGTTTAATTTTCAGTCGAGTTGATGGAAATTTTTAGTCTAAACCAAATTGGAATAAATTTTGTATTGAATTGTCAGAAGTAGAATAGTTTGGGTAACTTGGGAATGTAATTGTAGCAATTATTATTGAAGTAAATTATATATATATATATATATATATATATATATATATATATATATATATATATATATATATATATATATATATATATATATATATATATATATATATATATATATATATATATATATATATATATATATGTATGTATGTATGTATGCATGCATGTATGTATGTATGGATCTATGTAGGCTTAACAACAGTATTTAAATTGCCTAGATGTTTTAATAATTAAATGTATGTAGTTCTGTCTCTGTGTCTGTCTGTCTCTGTATAGCCCAATAAAAACATGCAAGATAGTTGTTTTACAGTCAAGTATGAAACTGGTAAAAAAATTGGACTGCTTTTTGACAGTCATCAAGTACAACTTTTTGTACGATTTACCTCCCTTGATACATGTCAACTCTGATAAATGACTATACTTTCTCTGATAAATGAGTCCAAAAGTGTTAAAAAATTAACAAAGTCCCACTTTTTAAATTCATAGCTTGTGTGTTTATTCTTTTGTCTGTATGTGCAGGTCTGTATGTACATATATATGAGATGTATGAATGTGCTTATTTATCTATCAACTGCAAGCATAAGTGTATGTGTTGTTTTAACACAATATAATGAATGACAAAGTCCAAACTTAAAACCGTTTAATAAAAGATTTGTCTCCCTTGATATAAGAGCAAAATGAGTCCCGGTTTGTGTGTTGAATAAGCAACTCGAAATACGTTACAAAAAATAACATCCTTACTTTCTGAAATAATTTTGTGTTTGTCTTTATTTACTTGTATGTATGTATGTATGCATGCATGTATGTATGTATGTATGTATGTATGTATGTATGTATGTATGTATGTATGTATGTATGTATGTATGTATGTATGTATGTATGTATGTATGTATGTATGTATGTATGTACGTACGTACGTACGTACAAATGTATGTATGTATGTATGTATGTATGTGTGTGTGTATGTATGTATGTATGTATGTATGTATGTATGTATGTATGTATGTATGTATGTATGTATGTATGTATGTATGTATGTATGTATGTATGTATGTATGTATGTATGTATGTATGTATGTATGTATGTATGTATGTATCTCTATAACTATATCCAACATGTATCTATCAGTTGTTTTAAGAAAACAATGATATGATTATATCAAACTTTTTAAATTAAAATGCATTTTATCCTTTCTTCTTCTGTTCTTTGTCATTATAACATAGCACCTGATTAATATATTTCACTGATACATAATTGTATACTTATTTATATAAAATATAGATAATGTTATATTTAGTCTAAATTAAAACTTTACAAAAGAAAAGAGTGAAAGCAACAAGCTTTTATAAACATTAAGAAGAAAAACTTATTTTCCAAGAAAACACAGCAAAAGTAAAAAAAAGACTCACTGTTTGTGGTTATAGTCCAAAAATTTATCCTCGGGTAAAAAGTATAAATCCTATCATTAAATGTCCTAAATGAATCCAAGTTCGAATCCCGACGAAGTTCCAAGATGGCTGAAGATGACGTCAGATCAATGCAGTATTGTACTGATGTATCAAAATTTCGTAGTTTGATTTTGTTAATCTAGAATAATATTCCAGCTTTATAATTCCTACTCCTAACAGCTACGAGAGATGATCCCCCCCACCCAGACGGTAGAAGACTTAAGAACAGCGCATACTGTATATGGAGCCAATAGAACGCAGTTTCCACTGGAAGACGCGTCTTATTCAGGCCGATCTTTTGGCATATGGAACATGAAGTTAGGTCCAGCCGTTGGGGAGAAAACTTTTTTAAATCGACATTTCGTCTTAAACATTGGAGGGGGTTCAAAATGTCGTTTTTCTTCAGATTACTGACGAACGGACAGTACGAATTTAATTATGATATTTTCCCAGACACGTCTCCGCAAGCCTGATCTACTGGTATATTGCAATTGCTATTCTCTCCAGCCGTTTGGCCAGGGGGAAAAAATCGCCTCTTGTTGGCGCTCCCAGGCCATTGTCCTTCCAAGGCGCCGTTTTCACTGCCATATTTGTCTCATCAAGGCCAATGTGTCGGTTGGTACGTCGAACTGTAATATAGGTGTTGTAGGTTGGAAGAAAGTGGCATTTAAGTCCTCCGTTGCTCTCCAACTATTGCTTCTCTTGGTGGTCGTACATACAAATGGACAGGGCGATTGCATGCGATTTTCACTGTCAACTGTCTTTCATTGAGGCCTATCTGTTATAGTTTGGGACAGAATGGCAATTAAGCCATTTTTTTCCCCACTATCCCAACAATGCACTAACCCTACTCCTAACAATGAATACAGGTAACGGATGTTTATCATGCATCTACTGTCTAATTCGGGCGGCTTTGTCAACGTTGTTCCTTAATGTTCACGAACCAAGTATGACCATGAACTAACCAATCAAAACTAGGTTAAAAATTAGGGTAGCCAAAAGTACTCTTTACGTGACCTTACCAATTTTCCGAAATTTAAATCCAGTGGATAGACTTTTCACTACAATCAAATAATTAAAAAGATTAAGAAATTAAACACTAACATACAATTAATTCAATTAGATTTCATATCCGAAACAATACATACATTTATATATACTAAAATACATACAACTATACAAGCGCCAAATGAGTTCATGCATTCGTGTTGGGTTGTTGAATAGAGCGGACGTGTTTTCTGAGCTCCCGGACTTTTAGGATAATATTGGATGATTCACTTCATATAATGGACACTACACTTAGAAAAGGCTAAGGTAAAGTAAAATCTTTTTAAATCTACTTAAATTACGAATATAAATATTACTATCAGCATAATTAAAATTTTACTGTCGTTATTAACTTAGACACAATGTAAATATATAATGAATCTAACTAAAACTGATTTCTAACTATTACCTTAAATAATTCTCTACTATGACTAACAATACAAAATATACTCTCTCTTAATAATGATAAAAATTATTTTAAAAAATCACTTACAACAATTTATTTGTCTTTACGTAAATAAATAAGTGCTCAGCTACATTTATTTTGGGCAATATTATAAAACCAAACTAATATCCCCAATCATTATCTTAATACTACTCAATAATATAAACTCTCCACAAAAAGATCCCTAAAACTTTAATAGAAATCAAAAATAAACATTAAATTTCGCCCGCCAGGAAAAATTCTCCCTTCCCCGTGCCGGGTAAAATATTGAACCAGCTTACAAATTAGGTAATACAATATAAATAAGCCTTCAATCTAAGATTGCATTTGATTGGCCGAAATTTAGGCGCGCTTTTCCCATACAGAAAAGTCAATATAGGGCCAGAGTAGGATTGAAAATTAAATCTACAACAACCAACCAAATATGGCATTCTAATGACGTAAGCAGGAAATTCAGCATTAGAATTATGCTCACTTATTATAAAATATAAAACTAAAAAGAATAATTTTGATTCATTGTAATAAGAATCCTAGCAAATATTACACCTTACTTTTAATCAATTTAGCCTTAGTTATAAGCATAAATAATTAAATCATAACACTAATCATGACTACTTATAACATACTTTTACTGTTTGTGTATTTTAATTTTCTTTATAATAACTATATATATATATATATATATATATATATATATATATATATATATATATATATATATATATATATATATATATATATACTCTCATTTGTATTGATAACCATCTATAATACTACAACTAAGCACATAATAAGAATGAAATACCATAAAACACATAATTTTATTATAAAACCTAAATAAAAAACAAAATTGAACTAGAATAGGATTGAAAATTTTGGCTTTTATCATCCAATCAAAACCAACGAGACAACAACCTTATAATTTTGAATCATCCAATATTATTAAATCAACAATGCAAGAATAAAGAAGCAAGGACTCAGGACCTCATAGGGGAAAGAGGGGAGCCAACATCAAAAGAGATGCCTACAACAAACCATCAACAAGAACAATTCATCAATATCAAATAAAGGGATTCAATAAGCCTGTATCGGACCCCTAATAACACATCCCCGCATACAAACATATACATAACTGCAAGCACCATACCTAGTCCATAACATAAAACAGGCGCTAGGACTCATACTAGCATAAGCCTGGGTGGATCATGACTCCTATAAGCACTATATATATAGGATAAGATTTTCCACCATGACAAGGACAAAAAGGTCAAGGCCGATAAGGGAAAATCAGGAACCTCCCACCTGATAGCCCTAACTCCCAGGAGCGGAGTAGACCGATTAGCCGGATGCACACAAAGACCGAAAAGTAACCTGGTAAAGGCTGCAATCACAAAAGTGAACGGAACTGACAAACAATTAGCGATGGACAGTCCGGGCCGCGCGGCCAACTGTCCGAAAATAAGCCTACAACTTATGTCTTCACTTTGGCCTGGAAGACCCAACATTAAAACGAGATCCTTTGGAAAGGCGGTCAAAATTAAAAACCAAACATTGTAAAAGCGGTGATAAATGTCAAAATTAGGTGACATACACCTAGAGAAGCAGCAGAGAGGGTGAACCCTACAACAATATATTTGCGACAAAATCGATTAAAGCCTCAGAATGCCAATGGAGCCTTCCTACGAAATCTCATATTTTAACCAAAAAAAAATTAAAGGTCCCATCTTAGCGATTTTGTCGTAAATACATTGTCATAACCACACTCAAATTGCTGCCATCTACGTCTACAAATTTTTGCGACAGAATCGATTAAAGCCTCAGAATGCCAATGGAACCTTCCTACGAAATCTCATATTTCAACCAAAAAAAAAAAAAGACCCCATCTTAGCGATTTTGTCGCAAATACATTGTCATAACCACACTCAAATTGCTGCCATCTACGGTCGCAAATATGTTGTCATTTCACCCTCTCTGCTGCTGATTAATACAAATTATTTAACCAAATATTTGATCAAGTCCAATACGATATCGTGACCGAGGGTCGTGTAAATTTATTGTTATAAATCCATATGGGACAGACTGAGCATGACTAAAGTAATTTTTAAATCCATTGAAGTCCATATCGGAACACCATGTCTGCCAAATATTTCGTAGCGTATGTGTATCAACGCCATTGAATACAGCAAGAATATTGCAGTTATCGCGAATTACTTTTGGAATTTGAGTATATCGTTGAGTGACATATATCACGTCAGTGTTTTTATGCCTACCTCGGGAAAATATTCTAGCAGGGTTCTTTTGATTATCTAACATTACATCATCGTACACTACAAGATTGTTTATGTCTCCATCGAGATCTTCTACTGATGGTGCATCATCAATATCAGTAATAAAGTCGATTACACTTTCACCTTTAATTTCTGATGCTTTTTCATTATAATCTTTTAGCACTTCATAGCACCGTTGATCATCTACGGATGGGGCAACTAAATATAATCTATCCCACTTCATAAATCGCATTATCAAATTAAGCAGTAATTGTGTTTTGCCTGATCCAGATGGTCCGATTATAATGGCACGGACAGAATTCGGAAGCGCTGCGTGGTGTTTTACCGGTTCTCTTCTTTTAGTCGCTGAAAAGTCAATTATATTCATAACGCTATATATAAATTATGGATCTATATTGTGTTAAGTGTAAACAGCGTACTGATACAACCGATCAGACAACCATTACAACTAAAAACAATAGACTAGCGCTTACTGGTAAGTGTGTAACATGTGGTACAAAAAAATTTAGATTTTTAAAAAAAAGCAACTCGGAGGTGATATTGCCGCAAAACTTGGAAAACTCCCCGGAACCCCATGGGCAAAATACCCCGGAGAAAAACACCTTCCAGGATATAGCTACTGTGGTCCCGGAACGAGATTAGATATCAGACTTGATGATCAAAATCAGCCCCGGCCTGGTGAGTATCCGATAAATGCTATTGATAAGGCATGTCATGCTCATGATGTTGCATATAAAAGCAATAATTTGCAACAAAGACATATCGCGGATGTAAAATTAATTCATGCCTTAAATGCTATTCCCGATAAATCCTTCAAAGAAAAATTGGCTTCATGGTTGGTCAAATCAGCTATGAAAGGCAAATTAGTGTTAGGTGCTGGTAATTGAAAACACCAGTGTTTTTATAGTATGGAATCTATTTATTATTCTCCGAAAGGATACTGGAGGGGTAAAGCAGCAATCAGTAAACTCGCTAACGCTGCAAAAGTGAAAAAATCCACTGCAAAAGATTGGTTATCCAAACAAGCTATATGGCAAATTTATCTACCACCGCCTAAACAAATTAATTATTCTCATTTTGATGTTACCGTACCCAATGAAGTTCATCAGGCTGATTTATTGTTTTTACCACATGACCATGGTTACAAATACGCGCTAACTGTAGTTGATATTGCGAGTCGATTTAAACAAGCAGAACCATTGAAAACAAAGTCAGCTTCTGAAGTCGCTTCTGCATTTGAAAGGATTTATCGACGAGGTCCTCTAAGATGGCCAAATCTATTACAAGTTGATCCTGGCAAAGAGTTTCAAGGTGCTGTTCTATCAACAATGAAAACTCATAGTGTTACAATACGACGGGGGCATACTGCGTTACATCGTGATCAGGCAATTGTAGAACGATTTAATCGAACTCTTGCAGAACGGTTATTTGGATATCAATATGCAAAAGAATTCATCCAAGAAAAACGATCTCGTGAATGGGTCCAAAGGTTACCGAGTGTAGTTGCAGCGTTAAATAATGAGATTACTCGAACTATTAATATGAAACCAAATATTGCAATAAAAAAAGAATATATTCCCGAACAACCGCAGCGGGTTAGCACTCAGCCACTTCTCGGTGATGTTACTGTGAGATATTTATACGAACCAGGAGAGCTTGAAGGCGGTAAAAGAAGAGCTACTGATCCTATATGGAGTGTTACTACGCATAAAATTTCAACTATAACGCGATCAACTGGTAGACCTCCAATCTACAGATTGGATTCAACTGCACCTCAGCGTGGTTTTACACGCGAACAACTACAAGTCATTCCGGACGATACTCAATTACCGCCACATGGTCTTAACTAGCTCCGTTACGTCTATTACACTCAAGACAGGTCAACATCACATTGTTTCTGACATGACCAAGACTGTTATTTTTTCTGTCTACGGTGAATTGTCGAGGGTCTTTATCCGAATACTGCCAGTGCATTATACAATTGCAACTGGCGCAGTGATTATTCTGTTGTTCTTTTAATGCGATTATTACTTCAGCATCAATATCAAATTCTCGTTGTTTTTTTTGTCCTGCTGTTTGTAGCCAGAGAGTTTTTTATTAATGATGCTAATATCAGTGTTATCATCGTTTGCATTAAAATCATCATCGAAAACAATCCTTCGTAGTTGATTTATTCGTCGTACTCTGGACACTGCGAGATAGACTAAATTTGACCATTCAATGCGATTATCAACTATCCAAACAATTGTATCCGTGATGGTCAATCCTTGTGACGAGTGTATTGTTGTTACATAACCAAGCGTCCATGGTGATTTATCAGCGCATAATGCATCTTCTACAGTATTGATATCAACTAGCACAATATCATTTAACACTAGAATCTGTTTCTCCGTCTGGCCTGGAATTTCAACTTCAATATTCTGCTTTCGTGTATCCAATGGTCTATAACACAACGGCACTGGAAACGTTGGGAATTTTTTCTTGTGTAGCTCAAACAACTTTTTCTGAAGTGCGTCTCTGACTATCTTTCTACTTGCTACTACAAAATCATTTGGTTTCCATGTTTCCCAAAAATCATTCAAAGGTGTTTCAGAAATTATTTCACGCGCTACTTCACATTGAATTCTATCGGGTTGTAATCTAATTAGTTTTTTAAACTCACGTAACTGCTCATCGAGTGCTCTATAGTCAGTATCAATTTCTTCGTAATAATCAACAAATCCTTTTAACCAATTATGTGGACTTCTACCAACAAATGGTGGTGGTTGACCATGATCGCCGCACAATATAATTTTTGTATTATTTTGCAATAACCAATCAAGAAACATTTTTAATACATCTTCTGAAACAGTACATGCTTCATCCCAAATAATAACCGCTGGAATAAATTTCTCACCCATTCGCTCAGGAGTCCAAGCATCGCCCTTGTATCGAAAAAAACTATGATACGTGCAAGCTTCAACATTTCGTTGTTTGATCTCTCTCGCTAGTCTATGGGTTGGTGTGAGTACAATCATGGACGTTCTCTCTCGATATAATTCTATCGCACGTGTTGTCTTTCCAGATCCACCACAACCGTTTAAATAAACTGTTTTATATCTACAAATTGGATCTG
Organism: Potamilus streckersoni; assembly: GCA_016746295.1. Classification (NCBI taxonomy): domain Eukaryota; kingdom Metazoa; phylum Mollusca; class Bivalvia; order Unionida; family Unionidae; genus Potamilus; species Potamilus streckersoni. Next base: position 276,438 of record JAEAOA010001821.1, read on the forward strand.
ATATCGGTGGTGCTTTAGACATAGATTTTTCACTGATAGAATTATCGTTCTTCAGGTAACTGCTTTTAATCTCAACGTCTGCTGATTCAGAATAATCGCGTTGTATTTCTTGTTTAATTCGCCATGTTCCCCAAGTCTCTTCGCTATTAGTAAATTTAGTTATCTCTTTGATATATTTTTTATCGACATACATTGAATCAATTGCAACTCTGACTGCTATACTAGGAAATCTATTTATCATTGCAAATAAATTGATAGATGCATAACCCAGCATAGAAGCTCTCAAATGTAGATATGCAGAGCTTTCTCCATCACTGTAAGTAACAATTCTACCTAACTTTGTTTTATTGGACAAGAAGGCTGTTTTACAATTTGCGTATCTATTTTTCTCTACTGCATCTTTAATAACGAAGTCGTATTCGGCATCATCTATAATCAATCGTGAGGATTGTTTTTTAAAGTTAAATTTTTTTCCACCCTGTGTAAATTTACCGATTATTCTTCGGCCGAGATCCTTTGCTTCATTATTTCGTTGATTAAATATCTTTTTTGACCATTCAATGATGTACTCCTCGTCAGCATCAATATGTTTTCTAGACTTATCGATTATACTATCAAGACATTCTGGTTCTGGTAACCAGACATTGGTTTGTTTTCGATATGAGATAATCGCTT
>JAEAOA010001822.1:0-66515 GCA_016746295.1 Potamilus streckersoni
AAAAACTACTTGATCAAATAAGATCTTACCTACGAGGAGTAAAATATAGTATGGACGATTTAATACGTGAATTTCGTATTATTGACAATATGTTAACAGATATTCTACCCATGAGGATCAGCAAATATGAGAAAGATTATCAAAAGAAGTATGATATAACATAAAATCAATTAGATATATAAATTTTTTTTATATTATATAATGACTGAATTTTCAAGTGATCTCCATGAAATCCTCCGAGAAGTTCAGATGAAACATGCTGAAAATCTTATGCAATTATATACTTCTCCAGGGTATATACCAGTAGATGATATTGACGTAATAGATCTCCCTGATAAATTTATCAAAAGAGAAAGAGATCTGCTCAACCACTACATCAACGCCAATAAATCACTCATCATAAGTGAACCAGATGGAGAATATTATCCTTACTTGTACAGCATAACGAGAAAAGCAGCATTAAACAATAATTTTCGCAAAACTCACAAAAAATTTATCAAAAGTGAACCAGATGGTGAATATTACCCGTACGCGTATAACGAACTGATCAACAAAACATTGAAAATCACTGATGATTGAGAATTTGAAACCAATTACCTTATACAATTATCAGCCTTTTCATCTACTGAGAGAGGTAATTACCTTATACAATTATCAGCCTTTTCATCTACTGAGAGAGGTAATTACCTTATACAATTATATCTGCGCTAGAATCAGCCTTTAGTTTTTGTGTAGGTGAAAAAACTTTGGTGTTTTAAGGTCTTAAGAGAAGTAATTTGTATTTGTTTTGAGGATGGGGATAACTTTTGCGCCAGAATCAGCCTTTTCATCTACTACTCAAATGGATATTTCGCATATACTATGATACTGATCAAGCTCGAAACAGTGATTCAAAATATATTAATTATATTAATGAAATAGATAAATATATTTCCCTTATACAGTTATCGCCAGAACAACAACAGCAATTGATAAAACAAAAACAACAACAACAACAATCATCACCGCCATCAATACAAGAAATATTACGTCATACACGACAACAAAAATTATTGTCACAATCTCCAAAATCACAACCAGCCCAAATAAAAAGTGAGGAAGGGCCGTCGGATACCTCTTTCGGAAATGGTCTTACCAGACAAGGAAGTGGTCTTATTACTCAGTGTCCTAACAACGTCCTTGCTGATGTTGAACGACTAGAAATCCTCATCGGAGGAAAACGAGCTGGAAATAATTCCCCAGAAATCATTAATGAAACAGCTGATATTTGTAAACGATTATTTACAGGCGGTATAATGGATATTGATATGTATCAGTCTCTCATTGAGGAAATCACCGATGATTATTATAGTGACTAAGTCACTGTAATTAAATAGAATGACTATTTAATAAATGATAGTGCATAGTACTCAACGTAGACCAACTATGGTTAGGGTAATTAACTCTCGAATACCGGTTTTCAGGGCATTTTATGGAAATGGGTTAGGTGACATTGTTAAGGGTCTTTTTAGAAGGATTGCCCCAAAAGCAATACCTATTGCAAAGCAGCTAGGAATGAAAGCTATTGATGTTGTAAAAGAAAAAAGTATAGGCGCTGCTAGAGATATTGCTAGCAAAGCATTCACAACAGTCAAAGATAGACTAGCACGATTAATACGCAGACCACAAACAGCCACCACAGCTCTATCTCAACCAGTGAAATTACCTAGTACTGAAATGATGCCCGCAAGTGTAAGTAAAATAATAAATCAAGCGGCTAATCAAAAACTAGCGGAGTTGGCTGATATCCCAATATCGGAAAAAGAGAAAAATATAACCACTAGTCTGATAGCAGGAAGTGGTCTCACTTCCCGAAGAGGTTTTCGTGTTAGACGAATATGATAATAATAAAGATGTTCAAGCGTATAAGTGACACCGCGTTTGACATAGATGAACCAGTTCTCAAAGATGGGTCTGTACATGACTATCAGTATTATTCTTATGAAGCACGAATTCCAAATCAACGAGGAAGAATTGAACTTCAGGTTCATGATACAAGTAGATATTTTCTACCCTCAGAAGCATTTATTGAAGTCGAAGGTGAAATATTAAAAACTGATAATACTGAATATGACGCTAATGTAAGTATTGGTTTTGTTAATAATGGTATTATGGCGTTGTTTGATAGTGCTACGTACATGATTGATGGAAAAAATATTGAATCAATTCAGAAAGATGTTGACGTAGCTACAACCATACTTGGTCTTGCAAGATATAGTGATGATTATTCAAGATCAGCTGGCCCCTCAATGATGTTTGCAAAAGATACTTCTAATTCTCCAGAATATCAACAATATGAAATAGGACGACCAAGAAATTTTGCTAGAAATGCTGATGCAGATGTACAAAGTATGATCATTAATATAGATCCAGATTTCAACTTAGGATTTAGAGTACGTCGAGCGATGTTAAAAGGAAATAGAAGAGTGTTTTCGTGTGCAATTCCACTCTCACATATCTTTGGATTCTGTAGAGAAGTCAGAAAAGTCATTTTCGGAGCCAAACATACAGTTGTACTAGTACGAAAGGCTACAGACGATGATGCAATATGGAGACCTCCTGGTGATGCTGGTATTGTAATTCTTACAAAACTCTCACTGTGGATGCCAGTGATGACTCCTGCAATATCTGAAGAAGAACGATTATTATCTTTTATGAAGCAAGGCGGTAAATCAATGCTATCTTGGTTGACAATGACCACAGATGCTATCCAGACTAATATTAATGGTTTATTTACATGGCAGATAGCCTCTCAGCAGGGTGTTTCTGCACCGCGACACATATTTATTGCATTACAAAATGCTGAACGAGTAAATGATCAAACGCGTAGTATTATGATATTTGACAATCTTGGTGTTTCTGAGGTTTCGTTAAGGATAAATGGACATCAAGAACCATCCGAGGATATATTACTGAATTTTGACCATAATCATGTAGCACGTGCATATCATCGTCTTATGGCTTTAATGGGACGTGATCAAAATGTTGATACTGGTTTACAAATATCACAACTAGATTTTACAACGCTGTATCCGATTTATTACTTTTCACTCGAACATTTAGATTTGGCCAGACAATCGGTAGTCGATATACATTTCCGAGCTAGTGTTAATAGAGGAGCTATTGATAATTACAGAGCAATTGCTGTTATACTTAGCGATAAATCAATGCTCATAGAAGGTGCTGGTGGACGAATGAAAGTCGTTGATGCCCCAGTAGAAAATATGTAATTAGATTGTTTATGAATATTATAAATGCCATATAATCACGCTGATGTTACCCTGACTCCTGGTCAGGTCAAAAGACTGCAATCAGCATCAAATAATAATTGTGGAATAACAATATCGTTAAAAAAAGAACAGATGAGCGGTTCAAATAAATTATCATTGACCGATCGTCAATTTAAAAATTTTAATGAAGCAAAAAAATCAAATAAAGATGTCAGACTTGATCTTTCTGCAGGCGCTATTAAGGATACTTTTAAAACGGGTGGTATATTTCCCCTTCTCGCAGCTATACCAGCATTAATAGCCGCAGCCGCACCAGCTGTTGCAAAAGCAGCTGCGTTAGGCGCTGTTAGTGCGGCGGGTGGTATGGCATTAAAAAAGGCTGTAGGAGGTAGATACAAAAAAAAGGAAGAGGTCTCAGATTACCAGGGACCCCGCCTTCATGGTACGGAAAAGGTCTAAGACTTCCAGGGACAGTTTACTGATCTCGCCTATGTCTAATTTTGATTTAATAGATGCTGCTAAAAAATTAAAAATAAAACAATTTAGAGGTGTTTTTATGCGTGATCAATTACCAAAACAACCGAATAACATTGAGACGGGTATCATAAATCTCGATCAAAATTCTGGACCAGGTACACATTGGGTAGCTTATGCAATTGACCCACGTGGAATTATCTATTTTGATTCGTATGGATTAGCACCACCAAAAGAATTTCTTCATTATGTCAGTAATAATACTGCACCAATCTGGTATTCAACGCTACCAACACAAACATTAACTGATCCACCAATATGTGGTCGAGAAGTACTTAATGTACTTGATGCTATATCAAGGTCAACAAAACCACCCCATAAAGTCGTGCATGAATATACCATGCTTTCACATTTAAACAGACATCAGTAAATATAATGGTAGATATTTACGGAAGATCTGCTCGTGGTAAAACTCAGCAGCAAGGAGATTTATCTAAATATGCAACCCTCGATCAGCTCCGAAGTGAGATTGATGATTTATTAAATATTACAAGTGTGGCCCAAAATGAAGTGGTTGTTTTTCAAGACAAACAAGGACGATTAAAGACGAGTAATATACAACTACCAGACGTACTTGTACGAATTCCTACTGCAGTTACTGATAATATAGTAACTTTTACTGATCAGGGTAAAATACAAGATTCCGGTAAGTCAGTTAACGATTACGTCAGAAAGACAGGCGATGTATTTAGTGGAGACGTTATTATGAATAAAAATAAAATCACAAATCTTGGATATCCAACTTCAGATAGTGATGTAGCTACAAAAAAATACGTCGACGATCAAGAATCTAAGTACATATTAGCCAACGGTGCTATAATGCGTGCATTTCTCGACATGAATAATAATAGTATTAATAATCTCAGAACACCAGAATCTGAGTTTGATGCGGTTAATAAAAAATACGTCGATGATAAAGATGTTCCAATAAATAAGGAAATCACAGCGCTCAAAAATGAATTTATGTCTCACGTGAACATATTTTTGAGTTTTCGCAGAAACATAAACACACTCAAAAATGAATTTTTTGGAAATCCATCTAATGTTGATATTACACTCGCTAATATTAACACAAAATTGAATGATATTATTAGCGGAATTCCTGATATTGTTCAAAAAACTAGTCTGATTAAAATTCCTCACAAACAGATAAGAAATATTGTGTATACAGTTACATCTGGGGTTGGAATGTGGACTCCAGAAAATAATACCATTAAACATACCGCAGAAATTACTGGTATATATAAGATGTCCGTAATTAGCGTTACAGATTTTAGAATATCCACTACAAATCCATCGACTGGGAATTCATTTAAAACTATATCTGTGTTGTTAGATAAAGATTCTGAAGGAATATTTACGCTGGCATCATCGAGTAGAAATTTACCTCAAGCTTACTGGTGGTGTTTGGAATTTGTAGCTCAATTAACTTAACGTATAGTATAATGGATCAGATAACTACGTCATCTATCGACGTTCAACGTCACAGATATAATCAAGCATGTGAATGCCTGACCAATCTAAAAAATACCATCGACAAATACACATTGAAAGTAAAAAAATATCGTAGACGTATAGTTGTTATTGATATAGTTGTGTATTCAGTTTCTGCTATTGTTGCTGGATCCGGATTAATATTATCGACACTAACAATGACAGCTCCAACAATTATAACAATTATTGTTTCAACTTCAACGACTATAGCAGGTATTTTTAGTATTATTGCTAAAAAAATAACTACATGCACGAGTGATAAATTGCGTGAGTATATGATAAAATTACACACAGCAACAACAGCATATTCTAAACTATCTGGATATATTTCTACTTATCTCAATGATGGTAAAATATCTGACGAGGAGTTTGCAACGATAATTAAAACCTACGATGAAGCATTCAAAATCGTTAGTGATTTTGATAACAAAATAAATGGAGAATTAAACAATAATAATAATAATAATGTCAGCGCCTGAGTCAAGAGAGTTGTTACAGCAGATCGTTATTAATACTACTCCGCTGAAAACCACGATGATATCCATAAGATCAACCAATCCTGAATTCAGCGTTAATTTTCCAACAGCTATCCCAGTAAAAGAGATAGCTTTAGCGCAGCTTCGGGTTTATCATAGCTGGCCTAATATCAGATCAAAACCATTTGGTGGACTACAACCAAATAATTCATTAGTATTTGCAAATAAAAACAAATCTGATGGAACTCTCGATTGGCAAGTGGTTAGTATTCCAACTGGTAGTTATCAAATAGAGCAAATTAATGAAGAATTCCAGCGCAGAATTAAATCCATAACCGGAAAAGAGTCCAAGATAGCTATTACTGTTTACGAACCAACATTATCGTCAGTGATTGAAATAAATTCTCCTGATTATGCTGTAGATATTTATCAGAGTTCGATTAGATCAGTATTAGGTTGGCCTGAAGTCGCGCCAGATTATCAAGTTCCACCAGAACCCAAAATCGAAGAGTTTAAAACGGATAACCGAATATTTTTAAAACAACCAGAATATCAAAAGACCGAACGAAATTATAATTATGGTCTCAGAATAAAATATATTACAATACCTGATATGGAACATCATGCACGTTTTACGGGCAAAGATTACCCAGTTAATGAAAATTTCTTTAAGATATACTCAGATGATGTAAAAACTGAATTTTTTAATATTTATAATAATTTAAAAAATTTATTTTCTTCTATATCTCATCATTATTCTGAGGATGTGAAACGACAAATAATCGAAACAATACATCATTTAAATGCCGTTGCAGCAGACCTTGATCTTATCAATAAAACTATTATGAATTTTTTAAATAATTATTCAGCACCAAGATTATTTATGAAACATTATAAAATAGAAGCACCTCAATTGGCAACATTCATCATTCCCGGATTCGACTCATCTGAGCTAAAAAAATCAGTTAGTGATCTTATTGATGAACACTTTAAAAGAATATGTGATTCATGGAAAAAATTAATCCCGCCTACAGCAGTTCTCAAATATAATAATGATCAATATGGAACAGGACGACATATCTCACCTAATATTGTTAATATAACACCTACCATCGCACTGAATCTAGTTTGTGATATAATTGATAACAGTTATAATGTTGACCTCTCTAAGTCTAACCAGGCTCAGCAGGGATATATATTATATTCGTCCAGTATCCAATCCCCCCCCCCGGCTGGCTTATTGTATCTGAGCCAATAAATCAAATCTACTTACCTGTACATAATCCATTATTGTCAAGAATGAATTTCAAACTCACAAATCAGAATGGAAATATAATCGACTTAAGAAATGAAACTCTATATATTAATTTATACATACGCTCATAGATTGGTCTAGATAAAATCTTTGGTTAATTTTACTAAGTCAGAACAAAATATATTCTGGTCTGAATAAAATCTTTGGATAGTCTCCCCTTGACCATCATTTAGATACCCCCCTGACAAAGAAGCAGCAGGGAGGGTGAATGACATCATCTAAGTCGTATTTGGGAAAAAATAGCATGATGACATAGTCAACCCTATGTGGTTTATTAACCATACGGGGTTGATTTTTTTTTTCATTCTGTGTAGGAACTCTTTTTTTTTTCGTTTATGATTCGAGCAAACTTTTGTAGGGTTCACCCTCCCTGCTGCTCATTTGTATAGGGTTACAGTGCTTTTAAGACTTCTTTATATTATTCTCCTTACATTTGTATAGGGTTACAGTGCTTTTAAGACTTCTCTATATTATTCTCCTTACATTTGTATAGATTTACAGTGCTTTTAAGACTTCTCTATATTATTCTCCTTACATTTGTGTAGGGTTACAGTGCTTTTAAGACTTCTCTATATTATTCTCCTTACATTTTTATAGGGTTACACTGCTTTTAAGACTTCTCTATATTATTCTCCTTACATTTGTATAGGGTTACAGTGCTTTTAAGACTTCTCTGTATTATTCTCCTTACATTTTTATAGGGTTACAGTGCTTTTAAGACTTCTCTATATTATTTTCCTTACATTTTTATAGGGTTACAGTGCTTTTGAGACTTCTCTATATTATTCTCCTTACATTTTTATAGGGTTACAGTGCTTTTAAGACTTCTCTATATTGTTCTCTTTACATTTTTATAGGGTTACAGTGCTTTTAAGACTTCTCTATATTATTCTCCTTACATTTTTATATGGTTACAGTGCTTCTGGGGGCATGTGTCTGAATAAAAAGAGACTCAATCTCAAATTTCACGTGTAAATTGACATCTATATATAATTTTTTAGAAACAACATGATATATTGAGCGACAAAGTTGGTTAATACACATCCCTTATTGTGGTATGTCCAGATAACTTACAAGCCCACTTAAAACATAGGAACAAATGTGAACCCCAATTTTGTATTATAGAAAATACCCATGATTGGCCCCTATATACTGTAAAGTGTCAACTGACAATCAATGCCTGCAAGTGTTTTCCTGAAAACCTAATTAGGTGCAGATTGTGTTTTGATATGTAAATTGTGAATGTGTTTGTCACATTATTATGATCAATTCAAAATATAAAATCAATGGGATTTTATTGCAAAGTGAAAAACATGCATGCAAATCCTAATGGCATAAGAACTAGTAGTCAAAGTCATGTATCAAATGTACTCATTTCAATGGACTAAATTAGAAGCTTTTATGCAAGTAATGCAAGTATCTAACATTAATATTAACATTAATAAGTAGGTTATCCTAATCATTTACAAATATACTCAGTTAATCTTATTTTTGTAGTTAGTTGTTATTACAGAGCAGTGAAATTTGTAGTGAACATTATTTTTAGATTACCATAAACTATTGGGTATAATATGCACACAAGTATAACATGCACCCAGATTTTCTCCTTTCACTGTAATGCAAAAATCTTAACACCTATGTATAATACACACCCAGATTTCTTGGTATTGCGTGTGTAGATACTTGAGAAAACCAGTGCTTAATCAGCGCATAATTGATTAAAGTCAGTGCTATATCCTACAGAACATTCCTAAAAATCACTTTGATGGAACAGTACCAGTATTTATCACTAAAATATATCTACAGTTTAATAATGTGTATGATGCCCTTCAATAAACCTTCAATAAAGTTACATCTGGGTATAATACGCATCTCGCGTTTTGAAAGAAAATTTTTGCTAAAACTGCATATTTTTACAGTACTTACCATTAAATAAAAGCAGCAATATTTTTATCATGGAATAATAAACAAATGAGTTTCAACATTGTCATTTCTTCATGATACTGCAAGAATGTCTCAAATGCAAAATCAATGATGTAACATTATCATTTTGCTGGTACACATGATGAGTACAGTAACCTTTGGGTATAATATTTTATTAGTAATCGATTATCCTGAAAAAAAAGATAATTTGCTCATAAAAGTGTACAACTTCATTAGTAAAAGAGCTATTCATTAACAAATTTATCCCACCCAACAATGTTAATTTCTTTTTTTTATGTGCGCAAATATTTCTAAAGATATAGCTTAATCTACAGAAAAGGAATATACCATGAATTTATGCAGGAATAGAGTGCTTATTTTGTATAGCTAATTAATTGATATATGATTTTGAATCTTGTTTAGATCCCCAGAAAAAAAACCCCACCTCTTCAAAAACCTTGCATTTATTATCAGCTTATATTTGTATATTAATATAACTTATTGTAGTATTACTATATTAAACTCTATGCTAGTATGCAATCATGCACACATCATCAATTGAGAAATGTATCTGCAAAAGGCAAATTGGTAAATGAAATCAGCAGCACAGCTATTAAAAACTAGAAATTATTCCCCACATTAATATGAAACTGTAAATAACACAACAATACTCAAAATCTGAATATCATGGATTCCAGTGATATAATAGAGTGATATGTCTGTGTGTGTTTGGCTGTCTGTCTTTAATCTGGTTCCTTGGACTTTTCATGCAAGTATCTGGTTGACTATCACAGTATTTTCGTAGAATTTGTTTTCATCTGAAAAAAAATAACACAATGCAGAATCGATTCAGCAAAGCAAGAGTGAATCATAAGAAGTCATTTCTTGAAAATTCTACTGCTTATACCAAGGCGCATTCAGTCAATAATCATAATGAGAACTGATTCAAGATGTGTATGTGTGTGTACATGTTGTGATATATCTAGCTATCCAGCATCTCTTGCAGATCTAATCATCTATGATGTTTTTATACTTATCATTCTTGGTTAATGAATAAAACTAGTTTACTAAAGATGTACATTAAAGTGAAAAATGCTAATAAAATGTTCTAGCAGAGGGGTAAGAAAACTATATTATAGAATCATGATGTACTTGTCATGGAAAGAATTCTTAGTCCATGAAACTCGAACTGTATAAATACAATATGAAATTGAACCACATTAGTCTAACATGTTACAAGGTAGTGTTAATTCATTCAATCTTATTGGTTTATTTTTAAAAGAATCATGATGTTCTGGATTTAAATAAAAGTTGAAATTAAAAGAAGATATTGTAAGATAGTCTTCTTCATCACAATAAAATTAACATACTTCATATAATTAATTCAGTTTTACCCTCATCAAGTCTCTGTGAACTCAGACAGCTGTACATATGGCCTTGATTAGCATCACATGGTTGAAGTCTGTCATATAACATTTCACCAGTTGATGGTCTTAAATCAGAAGAAATTCTGTAAAAACAACAATCTATTTAAGCATTTCTGAAATGGGTTTCAATTTTATAGTACATGCAAACTCTTCCATTTGTTCTGCCTTGCTGATTTTAAATATGAAAAACATCAAGTATATAAAATATATACAAACTCAGTCATTTCCTTGATCAATTTATAATTTTTGAACTTGATTGTCACCAGGGTGTCATAAACAATCACCCACTGTTATTATCTGTTTTTAGCCCATTTCAATAAAAACTATGTCCTCTGCTTCCAAAATTTGGAATGGTTAGTTTTAATATCTCTAAAGCAACTGAACAAAGAAAAAGGAGGATCTCTTGTACATGTGTTCAAAGAGAGGCAATTCCAAAAAAAAAATATGGAATTAATGAACTTATTAAAGAGAGTGAGCTACAATACACATGCTGCTTGAAAATATAGATTTGCCCATGCAAATATTTTCTAAATAATCTTATCCTTCAATTTTTCTATAAGAATAACCGGTATAGAATCAAATATTCGGGATATAATCTGCGTTACATAAATGTACAAAAAGTAAAAATAGATGTCGCTTTGGCGTGTAGACTTTTAGGGAATTATACACCGTTTTCAGTTTCCGCAATTAGAGTATACAAGCTGGTTGTATTTATAGTTTTAACACATGTGGAGACAGCCATGTAGAGGTTTACAAACACAACGTTTTTGTATTTATCTGTTTGTCGTATATATGTTTTGTATTTGCCTTTGAAAAAGACTCATTAAGAGTCGAAAGCACTTAGGCTAGTTAGTTACTATTTTCGTAATGTTCGTGGTCAGTTTATTGCATCCCTATATATATATATATATATATATATATATATATATATATATAACAGTTGAGAATAATTTAGATAGATAGATAGATAGATAGATAGATAGATAGATAGATAGATAGATAGATAGATAGATAGATAGATAGATAGATAGATAGATAGATAGATAGATAGATAGATAGATAGATTTATTACTAGTTACCTATTATCAGTAGATGGCAATTTTGATGTAAAATCTGAAAAAATAATTGTTCTATTAAAATTTAGATGATTTAATATCTTTTATTAAAGATTTAAATGAGTATTGAAGTTTTTTTTATTCCAAAAGACAAACTAAAATAAACACAAAAATAATGCTTTTCTTTTTTAGGTTAAATATTTTGTGATATTTAATTCTTTCTTTAATGGACATAATTTATGCTATAACAATATTTCTATCATATAATGTTTCAATAATGCAGACTAATCATTCTTTGTTTGGTTTATAAAAGTATTATGTATATTTAATTTGCATAAAATAATCTCTGTGTATGGGTTTAATATCAGGATCATTGTTAATAGAAGTAATATTTTTATTGGTTCTTGGCATGGGTTAGTGGAATTACCCTAAAATTTACCTGGTGTATCTGACAAAGTCCAGCTTCTAGATTATAATTTTAGTAATAGATTTCTAATTAGAACTAGAACAAGATTTTATCTTGTAAACATTATGAGCCTTCTAGAAAGTTATGTTCCATTAGGTAATGTTTTTTGTTTAGAAAATACGAATTGTGACCTAAGGACAAGTCGAGGATGATGTAATCTTGCTATTGCAAAAATAATCATTCATGCTTTAGGATCTAGCAGAATCAATTTTGTATTTTTGTTGTGTTTAATTCTGTGAGTTTTTGTCTTTGATAACTGAGTTTTGATAGGAAATAATATTCTTGGACAGTGACATTCACCGGGATTAATAGCAAATTCAAATCTGAATTTATATTAATGTGTTTCAACAAAAGATTGTGGGTACAATGACACAATACAGGCCATCCCAGGCACATCAACATCTTCAAATTTCCACTAACGTTTATTCAGAACTTTTATTATTAGGAATAATTTTTTTTTAATTTTAAGATTATTTTGAGATTAAGTTTACAATATCACAAGTTACTTTTTCATTTTCTCTTTGCATTCTTTATTTGTTGAATTTTATAAAGCCTGTTGTTTTTTATGCTTTTATTATACTTATTTGAAGAGCATACCCTGTAACAAAAGGAAAGCTATGAACTTAAATAAGAAACAGGACAATTACTATTTAGAGGTACTAAAATAAAGACAAAGATTTAAAACATATCATGGGAATCTTTGCAGAAATTGTTTTAGGAGCAAAGGTACTGATCCAAGTATGATAGTCTGCAGTCATGAGAATGTAATAATAAAATACATAATGAAATATGATGCTCTGAAGCCATAATAAGTAAACAAAATTGAAACAATACACAATACCATTAAGTGCTTCATAGTAACTTATCCCTGATTGGTCAGATTGCAAAGCTTCATATTCTGTGGTGTTGACATCACTCTTGAAGGCAGCATTTACACGTTCTGGACCTTTGTCATCAAAGACCTCAATACATAAAATATCAAAGTTTGAAAAGAGTTCAAGTTGTTTTTTGTTAATAATAAATAAAACTCTAATTATGGATAATATGCATATATCTTCAATAGATAAGCATGACTCACTTGTTACCAGTCAGTATTTTATTCTTTTTCTTAATATGCATTTCTTTTCTGCCTCAACCTTCCCCCCAAAAAAATTACAAATTCAATGGGTAGCTCTTTTCTGGGTCACTCAATGAAAAATATGAAATTCTTGGCCAATATTTTAAACATAATAAATTTGATGGGTGATTGTTTTTGATAATAAGTAGTAAGACTAAAATTACTTGAGTACCTGGACTACTCGAACAATCAAAATAATTGGTGTTTCACCAAAGGTATCTGGGACACACAATAATACTTAGCACATATCATGTTTTATGACTTCAGTTTAATTGATATATGGAAAAAAAGATAAAAAAAATATGGATCAATATTTTCAACTGCTTGAAAATAAATGACGATTAAAACTCCTTAACTAAAATTGTTATAAAATAACATATTTAGTGTCAGATAAAACCCCATGTGACACTGAATCAGCTTAAAATGCCATACTAGGTTATAAAAAACATGCAAACACATAGGGCTACCATGATCTACATAGTAAAGAGTGTCCAATGATTGACCCTATCATATATCATACTAGATTATAAGAAACATGCAAACACATAGGGCTACCATGATCTACATAGTAAAGAGTGTCCAATGATTGACCCTATCATATATCATACTAGATTATAAGAAACATGCAAACACATAGGGCTACCATGATCTACATATTAAAGAGTGTCCAATGATTGACCCTATCAAATATCATATTAGATTATAATAAACATGCAAACACATAGGGCTACCATGATCTACATAGTAAAGAGTGTCCAATGATTGACCCTATCAAATATCATTCTAGATTATAATAAAACATGCAAACACATAGGGCCACCATGATCTACATAGTAAAGAGTGTCCAATGATTGACCCTATCAAATATCATACTAGATTATAAAAAACATGCAAACACATAGGGCTACCATGATCTACATAGTAGTTAACAGTTTCCTTAGAGGCATAGTAGGCAAAAGTCTGCTGAATATTGTTTTCTAAAACTAATCATTACCAGAGATTGTGATGTCAATCATGATAGAACAATTCATTCAAATATTTTGAAATAATTGTCTTAAGACCTATAGGTCAATAATTAGTTTTGTCTGACGGGGTAAAGATTTTACATTTAGGAGCATCATAATTAAAATTTTGTGTAATTATCTAGAAGAAAGTTACAACATCTAGTTCTAGTATTTCCTAATGTCTTTTAGACAAAAACAAGGTGATACAATTTTCTGATGCTCAAAAATGGCTATCCTGTAATAGGAAGCGGAGACAGAGTACAGATGAAGCAGTAAGAAGCACATGGAGAGATGCAGGTGAAGAAAGAAAACAAGACAGCTTTTCATATATTTTTTGCTGGTAATACTGCAACTGTTTCTAATTTTATTGTTATTGTTGTACTTACAGAGGCAATTATTACATGCTTTTTTAAACAAGTTTCAACTTTCAATCTCATGGTGCTTTCTTTCCTGACTTCTGAAATCATCTTCTCAATGTTTTTCTGAGATGCTTTCCAACTTAGTTTGGTGTCCTATTAATTGGGTTTTCATGATCTTAACTCTTTCCAACTGTTCATGCTAGTGTTTTGGCTCAGCCCTTTTCATTTGATGATATCCTTTTCAGATCTGCAGCATGTTTCAGAAACATTTCAAGCAAAGTTTCAAAGACAAATTCACAGATTCTAGTGCATTTGCATAACCCATATATTCTCTTTCCTCTTGCGTAGGAAATAATCTTTTAGTGAGTAAATATTTTTTCTGCTTTGCTCATTTGCTGAAAAACCCTCTCATTTATGTATAATGTTCACATCTCAAATTCATTAGGACCTTGTATTTATCAACTCAGCTCAATTCATTAGGACCTTGTATTTATCAACTCAGCTCAATTCATTAGGACCTTGTGTTTATCAACTCAGCTCAATTCATTAGGACCTTGTGTTTATCAACTCAGCTCAATTCATTAGGACCTTGTATTTATCAACTCAGCTCAATTCATTAGGACCTTGTATTTATCAACTCAGCTCAATTCATTAGGACTTTGTATTTATCAACTCAACTCAATTCATTAGGACTTTGTATTTATCAACTCAGCTCAATTCATTAGGACCTTGTATTTATCAACTCAGCTCAATTCATTAGGACCTTGTATTTATCAACTCAGCTCAATTCATAAGGACCTTGTATTTATCAACTCAGCTCAATTCATTAGGACCTTGTATTTATCAACTCAGCTCAAAAGTAGACTAAATTAGATACATAGGTTGTTTATCCTCATAGTCTAGAAGATACAGTAATTGCTACCAGATCCCTGCATCAACATGTTTTGTCCAACCTAGTCTGATTATCAAGCCTCTGCTTTTGTACCAGTTATAATGTCTAACATAAGTGCAGATCTGATGTTGCCTTTCATTGAAATTGGAACTTTCTTAATATGGTCATGTCAAGGCTTTAAATATTTATCATCTCTAGCATTTGCAGTGAAATACTTGCAGCTTTGCTGGGTAATATCTTTGAGTGTTATATCCAAAAGGTTTACAGTACCAATGACACCTGAATGACCCTCTTTATGCAATCACCTTGATATGCAAGATTTTCAAATTCTCTCTGTTCATGATCTTTACTAACCTCATTCATTTTTCATTTTTTTAATGAGTGAAGCCAATGGATAAAGTCCAGTTTGAGAAAGAATTAGAGTACACCTGAAGTGACTTATAATCATGTTTGAAGACACAAAAAGCAATAACTCAATTTGAAATGAAACCAAAAGAGAACAAACATGAATCATAAAAGGATACTGCAAGTGGAATATATAATGATTTATCTGGAAGAAATACAACAAGCACATGCACAAGTAAAAAACAGCAGGTGGAAGTTGGAGAGAAACAATTAATGCAGTCATATGAAATATTTTTTATAATTATCTGAGTTGCTAAAATTTCCAAATCAGTGTTTGATGCTGCAAATTGCACCAACACATTATTCAGTAGCAAGTGTCTTCAAATTGATTACTTGGACAGAAACAAACAGAATAACTTTTTTAATGGTACTGAACATCCTTACAGTGCTGGTGTGACATAAAACCACAATCAATCAATCAATCAATCAATAAATCAATCAATCTAAACAGAATTATGACAGTGAAATAGAATTTAATACCTTAAAGCATTTTAGTAATTTAAGCTAGTCTTGTCTCTTTCAGTAACAACTGATACTTTGATCACTTTCAAACACTTAGATGTCAAATAGCAAATACAAATATGAAATCTAAAATTCCGCAAAAACGTCTTGATATATGTGAACAATCGCTTCGCTTGTTCCTTTAACCACATTTGGTACAATATTTATCACAATAGGATTCTCAATGTAGTTTGTGCAAGATCAGCAAAGAAAACTGATTGTGTAATACTGTTCAAAATTTCAATAATGACTAAAGTGAACTATCTTAAATGATTTCATTGGTTTCTACAAATGTTTACGCAAAATGTCAGTCATAATTGGAAAGTCTGCTACTAAAATTATTACATATAACATGAACTATGGCAGGATGTCAAGTAAATTGTAAGGAAATTCTAATAACCTACATCCAGGCCCAAAACTGCATGTTTACTTTTATTAATAATAATCCTGCTATTAAACCCATACACAGAAAATATTTAGCTATGTACTAGTTGTTTACAGAATTAAGAAAAATGAATAATTCAGGTCAAGTAACTTGCAATGTTACATTACACTAGCATATAATGAAAAAAAAATACTAACTTTACAAACAATATAAACTATATATTAATATATATATATATATATATATATATATATAAAGTTATGTAAGATAACTGTATTATACTGAGTGAATTGTTCACATTCAATATGAAAACATTGATAGTGGTACTAAGCACATCAATCAGATTGCAAGATTACCTCATTTACAAGCTTGGATCTTGAAGAGATACATATATTCTCTGAGTCTTAACAAAATCAGATCAGAAATACAACTATCACAGTGGTCACAATCTCATCCAATCAGATGCACAATACCAATCTGATTCAATATCACCCAATTATTATATATATGAGCTTGCTCAATATTCAACTTGCTTCAGTTATTAATGATATAAATCCATATTCCAAGCTTCTTGTTGTTGTTATTGTTGTATGGTTTAACACCATTTGTTAACACAAGATAGGCTATACGTGGCGACCAGTATTAATGGTGGAGGAAAAACCCTGGAAAACCCTGGGAAGAACCACTGACTCAAACTCACCCAAACAGAGGTGAGATGGCAGTGATCCGTAATGATCAGCGCTTTAGACCACTTGGCCAATCAGGGCCCCTATTCCAAGCTTGAAATAGGATCAGAAATATGGACTCAAGCATCATAACATGCAGAACAAAACAGAAAAAAAAATCAAATTTATGAAAAATTGATGAATAATTTTTTTTTTAAAATAAAGAGTAAAAAGCTAAATTTAACTTACAGTATGGTGAATAAAATAGTCATGACTTAAATGTTTTATCAATTTTAAAAGTATAGAGTAATCCAAATGTTCATTCCAAATTATGCCTAGTACAGAAAAATCATTATGATATAATCACAAAGTGTTTTTAAATAAATTCACAGCCATTCCATAACAGATATTAAATATCTGTATGTCTTTAAGTGAGTTTGCAGTATTTTCATGACATATTATTCCAATTAATCTGAATATTTTTAAACACTGTAATTCCAATGAATAATTAACTGAAATAAATGAATTTTCGCAATGAATAACTTCTACAACCAGTGTTTACAACTAAGAATGCTAAATTCTGCATAATAAGTCTATTAAATATATATTACCCAAACTTAAGAGACAGCTCACATATTCATAATTTCAGCTGTAAACAAATCATTAGTTTTAACACTGACTAATCAGGAATTAGGTCAGCATGGCATTCCAGAACTCATTTCCTCAAGTTAGGTCATGTGATGTTTACTTGAAGATAAAGTATATGTCAACATTGGAACTTTATGAATAAATTTATGCATTATACATGAATGTTTCAACCTTAATGTGCAAACTACAGTGATATAATATTAATATTAAAAATGTCATTAAGTACATTACCCTTAGAAACTATTATTATAAAATATAATACACCTTATACAGGTATACACAAGAACAGATACACAATTGATGCACAATGCATGAATAATCCAGAGCCAGGTGCCTAAAAAGTAAAACTTCAGTGAATAAAGAAATTTGAATAGTCCAAGAAATCTATGTGATGAACATTACATCCTTTACATTTAGGTACATTGTTAATTTGGTACAAACTGCCTCATAGATTTTATCATCCCCTTCAGGGGGGAATACTATAGGGATGTCAACATACAGTGGAAAAAGATGGTGGATTTATCAATTAGCAACCAAACAAAGTACCACCATCAAGTTTATTTAAGTATAAACCAGTACAAGAGAAGTAAAAAAATGTTCTTGTAACTGTAACTTACCTTTCTTGACAGATTAAAAAAATTTTTTTAAAAAATTTTTTTTCCCTTTTAATTTTTTTTAAAAAAAATTTTAAAAATTTTTTTTTAAAAAATTTTTTTTTTAAAATTTTTCAAAAAAATTTTTTTTTTTAAAAGTTTATTTTAAATTTTTAAGCATTTTTTAAAATTTTTTTTATTTTTTAAAAAAAAAAAAATTAAAATTAAAAAGGGAAAATAAATTTTTGGTAAAACCCTTTTGTTTTTTCCTTAAATAAAATTTTTAAAAAATTTTTGGGGCCCCTTTCCCAGTTTCAAACCATTTTTTTGCAAACTAAAATCACTTTCTAAATTTCATTTTTTAAAAAATTTTAAGCCCTTTTTTTTTTTTTCCCCCCCCTTTTTAAAAATTATTAAAAAAAGTTTAAAAGAATCTTAACCCCAAACCAAAATTTTTAAAAATTTTTTTTTTTTTTAAAAAAAAATTTTTTTTAAATTTAATAAATGTTTAAAATTTTAAAAAAAATTTTTTTTAAAATAAAATTTTTTTTTATCCAAAAAAAAAATATAAAAATTTAAAAAATTTTTAAAAACTTTTTTTTTAAAAAATTTAAAACATTTTAAAAAAAATTTTAAAACTTAAAAAATTAAACGGGTTTTTTAAAAAAAAAAAAAAGGGTAAAAAAAAAACCTTTAAAAAATATATTTTTTACATTTTAATAAAAAATTTAAAGTCGGGAAACGGGTTTTAAAAAAGGAAAATTAAAATTTTTAAAAAAAATTTTTATTTTTAATTTTAAATTTAAAAAGGGAAAAAAATTTCTAAAAATTAAATTTTAAAAAAAAAAAATTTTTTTTTTTTTAAAAACTTAAAAATATTAAAAAAATTTTTTTATAAAATTTTTTTTTTTTTTTTTTAAAAATTTTTTTTAAAAAAAATAAAAAAAAAAAAGGAAAAAAATTTTTTTAAAAAAAAATTAAAAAATCCGGAAAAAACACAAAAAAAAAATTCCCCGGGGAAAAAAAAACCCAAAAAAATTTTTTTAAAAAAAAAAAAAAGGGGTTTTTTTTAAAAAAAGGAACTTTTTTAAAACCCAAAAAAAACTTTTAAAAAAAATAAAAAAAAAAAAAAACAAAAAAAGGTCTTTTGCCCCCAAAAGAAATTAAAAAGCTTTAAAAAAATTTAAAAAAAATATTAAAGGGGGGGGGTTTTTTTTTTTTAAAAAATTTTTTGGAAAAAAGTTTTTTTTTTAAAAATTTTAAAATTAAAAATTTTAAAATTTAAAATTTTTAAAAAAAAAAAGTTATAAAAAAATTTTTTTTTAAAATTTAAAAATTTTTTAAAAAAAATTTTTTAAAACAGTCTAAAAAAAAAGGGTTTAAAATATAAATTTTTTTTTAAAAATTTTCCCAAAATTTTTAAAAAAAAAAAAAATTTAAAAATTTTAAATTTATTTAAAAAAAATTAATTAAATTTTTTTTTTTTTAAAAAAAACCGGGGGGGTTTTTTTCCTTTTGGGTTTTTTCTTCATTTTTGTTTTTAAAAATGAATATTTAAAATTTATTTTTTTGGGGGTTTTTTTTCAATTTTTTCCCCAAAAAATTTAAATTTTTTTTTTTTAAACCCAATTTTTTTAATTAGGGGAAAAATTAAATTTTAAAACCAAAAAAAATCCCCTTAAAATTTTTTTTTTTTGGGGGGGGAAAATAAAAAAATTTTAAGGAAAAATTTTTTTTAAACCCCTTTTTTTTTAAAAAAATAAAAAATTAAATTTTTTTTTAAAAATTTAAAAACCCCCCATCAAAAAGGGGTTTTTTTTAAAAAAAAAATTTTTTTTATTTTTTTTAAAAAAATTTTTGCCCCCCGGATTTCAAACTCTTAAATTTCCCTATTTTTTAAAACCCCCAAAAATTTTAAAAAACCCCAAAAAATTTTTTTTGGGGAAAAAAAAATTTTAAATAAAATAAAAAAATTTTAAAAAAGGGGTTTTTTTGAAAAAAATTTTTTTTTTAAAAAAACCCCAAAAAAAATTTTTAAATTTTAAAAAAGGAAAATTTTTTAAAAAAAAAAATTTTAAAAATTTTAAATAAAAATTTTTTTTAAAACCCCTTTAGAAAAAAAAAAGAAAAAAAAATTTTGGGGTTTTTAGAAAAAAAAAAAAAAAATCCTTTTTTTTTAAACCCCCCTTTTTGGGGGAAACAAAGGGATATTCGGGGTTTTTTTTAAAAAAATTAAAAACGGGAAAAAAAAAATATTTTTTTAAAAGAAGAATAAGGAAAAAAAAAAATTTTAAAAAAACCTTTTTTAAAAATTTAAAAAAAAAATTTTACAAAAATCCGCAAAATATTTTTAAATTTAAAAAATTAATTCTTTTTAAAAAAATTAAAACAAAAAAAAAATTTTTTTAAAATTAAAGCAAAAAAATTATTTTAAAAATTTAAAAAAAAATTTTTATTTTAAAAATTTTGGTTTTTATTTTTCCCCCCCCCCCCCGCAACTTTCCCCCCCCCCCCCCCTGAAAAAAAAACCCCCCCCCCCCCCCCCCCCAAAAAAAAATTTTTTTTTTTTTTTTGGCCCCCCCCCAAAAAACCCCCCCCCCCCCCCCCCCCCCCCCCTTTTTTTTTTTTTTTCCCCCCCCTTCCCCCCCTTTTTTTTTCCCCCCACCCCCCTAAAAAAAACCCCCCCCCCCAAAACCCCCCCCCCAAAACCCCTTTTTTTTTTTCCCCCCCCCCCCCCCCCCCCCCCTTTTCCACCCCCCCCCCCCCCCTTTTCCCCCCCCCCCCCCCCCCCCCCCCCCCCCCCCCTTTTTTTCCCCCCCCCCCCCCCGGGAAAACCCCCCCCCCCCCCCCCCGGGGGGGGTTTTTTTTTTTTTTTTCCCCCCCCCCCCCCCCCCCCAAAAAACCCCCCTTTTTTTCCCCCCCCCCCCCCCCCCCCTTTTTTTTTTCCCCCCCTTTTTGGGGGCCTCCCCCCCCCCCCCCCCTTTTCCCCCTTTTTTTTGGGGGCCTTTTCCCCCCCCCCCCCCTTGCCCCCCCCCCCCACCCAAAACCCCCCGGACCCCCCCCCCCCCCCCCTCCCCCCCCCCTTTTTTTTTTTTCCCCCCCCCCCCCCCCCCCAGGGGGGCCCCCCCCCCTCCCCCCCCCCCCCCTTTCCCCCAGGGGGGGCCCCCCCCCCCCCCCCCCCCCCCCCCCCCCCCCCCCCCCCCCCCCCCCCCAAAAAACCCCCCCCCCCCCCCCCCCACCCCCCCCCGTTTTTTTTCCCCCAAGCCCCCCCCCCCTTTTTTTTTTTTCCCCCCCCCCCCCCACCCCCCCCCCCCACCCCCCCGCCCCCCCCCCCCCCCCCCCCACACCCCCCCCCCCCCCCCCCCCCCTCCCCCCCCCCCCCCCCCTCGCCCCCCCCCCCCCCACCCCCCTCGCCCCCCCCCTGCCCCCCCTTTATACCCCCTCCCCCCCCCCCCCCCCCCCCCCCCCCCCCCCCCCTTTTTAATGCCCCCCCCCCCCCCCCCTCCCCCCCCCCCCCCCAAAAAAAAAAACACCCCCCCTCTAAAAACTTTTCCCCCCCCTTGGAAAAAAAAACTTTCCCCCCCCCTTCGCCCCCCCCCCACCCCCCCGTTCCCCGCCCGATTCCCCCCCAAAAAAAAAAAATTTCCCCCCCCCGGCCCAAAAAAAAAAACCTTTTTTTAAAAAAAAAGCAAAAAAAAATTTTTTTTTTTTCTTTTTTTTCCCCCCCCCCCCCCGCCCTTTTTTTTTTTTTGGGGGGGCCCCCCCCCAAAAAAATTTTTTCCCCCCCCCCCCCCCTTTTTTAAAAAAAACTTCCCCCCCCCCCCAAAAAACAAAAAACCGAAAAAAAAAAAAAAAACCCCCCCCCCCCCAAAAAATTTAAAAAAAAACCAAAAAAAAATTTTTTTTCCCAAAAAAAAAAAAAAAGGGGCAAAAGGGCCCCCCCTTTTTCCCCCCCCTCTTTACCCCCCCCCCCCCCCCCCCCCCCCTTTTTTTTTTCCCCCCCCCCACCCCTTTTTTCCCCTCAACGGCCCCCCCCCCCCCCCCCCACAAAAACCCCCCCACCCCAAAAAAAAAGGGGGTTTTCCCCCCAACCAAAAAAAAAAAAAAAACCCCCCCCCCCCCCCCCCCAAAAAAAAAAAAAAAAAAACCCCCCCCCCCCCCCCCCCCCCCTCCCCCCCCCCCCCAAAAACCAAAAACCCCAACACAACCCCCCCCCCCCCCCAAAAAAACCCCCCCCCCCCCCCCCCCCCAAAAAACCCCCCCCCCCCCCCCCCCCCCCCCTTTTTCCCTCCGCGGGCCCCCCCCCCCCCCCCCCCCCCCCCCCCCCCCCCCCCCCCCCCCCCCCCCTTTTTCCTTTAAAAAAAAACCAACCCCCCCAAAAAAAAGGGGGGAAAAAAAAAAATTTTCCCCCCAAAAAAAAAACCCCCCCAAAAAAAAAAAAAAATTTTAAAATAAAAAAAAACCTTTTAAAAATTTTCCCCCCCTTCTTTCTTAAACCCCCCCCCCCCCCCCCCCTCCCCCCCCCCCCCCAAAAAACAAAAAATTTCCCCCCCCACCCCCCCCTTTCCCCCCCCCCCCCCCCCCCCCCAAAAAAAAACCCCAAAACCCCCCCCCCCCCCCCCCCCCCCCCCCCCCCCGCAATCCCTTTTTTTCAAAAAAAACCCCCAAAACCCCCCCCCGCCAACCCCCCCCCCCCCCCCCCCCCCCCCCCCCCCCAAAAAAAAAAAACCCCCCCCCCCCCCCCCCCCCCCCAAACCCCCCCCCCTCGCGCGGGGGGGGCCGGCCCCCCCCCCCCCCCCCCCCCCCCCCTTTTTTTTTCCCCCCCCAACCCCCCCCCCCCCCCCCAACCCCCCCCCCAAAAAAAAAACCCCCCCCCTTTTTTTTTCCCGCGATTACTTGAAAAACTAATAATAGGGGGTTTAAAAAGGTGGGGTTTATCCTAACCCAAAAAAAAATTTTTAAAAGACCATTTAATATTTAGCAAATAAAATACTTTTTTTTTAAAAATTTTTCTCGTAACTGCTCAATTTTTATTTCCAACCCTGCGGTAATCCCGCAAAAAGTTTTTTAAAAGAGAAAACAAAAAACGCCAAAAGGGGAAAGTGAATTTAAATTTCAAAAAATTTTTTTTTTTAACCCCAACCCTTCCCGAGGAAAATTTTTAACAAGGTTTTTCTCCAAAAAAAATTTCACAATCATAAACAAGAGTTTCCGCAAAGCACAATTTTTCCTTTTTTCCTTATGAAAAACCAGTTAACAATTTTTTTGTGGAAAAACCAAAAACTTTTTTTAATTGGGGGGGCATTTTCCCCCGTTTTTGGGGATCACGAAAAAACCCATACCAAATTAAAAAAAACCCTTGAAAAAGTAGAAAAAATTTTTTAAAAATTTTTTAAAAAAAAAATTACAACACTCCAAAAATATCGATAAAAATATTAAACAACACAAAAAAAAGCCAAAATTTTTTGGGTTTTTTAAAAAACCTAACGGGAAAACCACAACAAATAAAAATTTTTTTAAAAATTTTAAAAAACGCTAGAAAAAACAAAAAAAACCCCCAAAAGAACGAGTAAAAATTTTGCGATATTTAAAAAAATTTTTCCAAAAGTCATGAATGTTTGAAAATAAAAAATTTTCGAGGAAAGGGAACTCTTACGCAGAGGAATTTTCGTTTAAAAAATTTTTTTTTTGGAGAAATAACGGGGACCAAAAAAGGGAATTTGAAATTCCAAACGGGGGGTTTCAAGGGGTTTGATTCGAATTTTTTGGTTTTAATTTTTTCAAAATTAGTAAATAATTTTATTTTAAATCACATTTTTTTAAAAAAGGGAAAGGTATTTTTTAAAGAAGTTATTAAATGGAGGTCAAACAATTTAAAATGCTTGAGGAAAAAAAATTAAAATTCAACAAAAGTTTTTTTAAAAAAAAATTATTTTTAAAAAATAATAAAAAAAAAATTAAAAAAAAAATTTTTTTTAAATTTTTGGGTTTTAAATAAAGGGGGCAAAGAAGGGGTTTTTTTTTTTTCCTTTCCATAAATTAAAAAATAAAAACTTTTTTTTTAGCATTAAAAAAACCCGTTGGAGCAATTCTGGCGCAACGGAGAAAGCAGTTTTTTTTTTATTCGGGGAATTGGAATAAAAAAAAATGTAAAAAAAAATTGTAAATTTTGTGTAAATAATATATTATTTGTCCCCAAAAGAAAAAGAAATCACCAACAACAAAAAAAAAGAAAACAACAAAAACAAAATCACCAACACCAAAGTGCAAATGCATATGCAATCAAACAAAACAAGGAGGAATTATTCCGTTCGCTCCACTTTTGGCGGGACTAGCGGGAAGTCTGCTGCCAAATCTTTTAGGAATCGGACGTGTTCTAACATTACCAGGAACTCGTCAACCCCGTTGAGTAATTTTGATATCATTGATAAGTTAAAAGCGGTTCCTGGATTTCACGGAGTTTATTCTAAAGATGAGCTCGCAGCAATAAAATCACCATCAGCTGTAAGTTTGTGTGTTATTAATATACAAGATTTCAATGACGGATCCGGCACACATTGGGTAGCAGTTTATAATAATAATTATTTTGACTCGTTTGGACTTCCTCCAAGCGATGTAATAAAAAAGTATATGAACAAAAAATTTAAAAAGATATATTATTCATCAAATCAACTCCAACCTGTTGGAACATCTGCTTGTGGATATTATTGTATTATGTTTATCCAACAGATGAGCAGAAATGTTAATTTTTTAAAATTTATTTTACAGTTTGACAAGCATCCTTCTCACGCTAATGATGAGATCGCAATTAATTTTATCTAAACTTACAAGTATAATAATGTCAACATGCTGTCTCAAGTGTAGAACTAAAACAGAAAATATTAATGAAACAACAGAAAAAACAAAAAACAACAGGATAATATTAAAAAGTTTTTGTGTAGTCTGTGGAAAAAGAAAAAATACATTTTTAAAGAAAGTGTCCCCAGCGATAGTATCTCCAGCGACATCCCCAGCGATAGTGTCTCCAGCGACGTCGCTAGGATCTGGCTACCCTAATATTATTTTAGTCGACGATTAAAAATATAGAATGATATGCAACTGTGATTCTGACAGAGATTTGTGTCTTGAACAAAATAAAATTGTCGCATACTGTCAATGTTGTAACAACAGAGAAATAATAGGGTCAGGTATAGATATACATAAAATTATTGGAAAATTGCCAAAACCAAAAGGCGGTTGGACATTGCCAGGTCATCGGTATACTGGTCCGTGGAATCCGCTAGACCAACAACTAGATGAAAACGACAATCCATTGCCAGGCCAAGAGCCTTATAATCAAGTGGATGCAATAGCAATGCGTCATGATATCTGTTATCGTGATCATGAAAACTCAAAATTAGATTGTGATAAAGTAATGTTAGACGAATTACGTGATATGAAGCCAACAAATCTACGAGAACGTTTTGATAGAAGATTTGTTCAGGGAATGATAGGAGTAAAATATAAACTCGGACTCGGTAAAAAAGTATACGATGATCTTGCAGTCGAGCTGCACAGACCTAAAAAAAAAGTTTCCACGACGTAAAGTTGTCGCTAATGGTGTAGATGATATCTGGGCAATAGATTTGGTGGATGTATCTAATCTAGCTCAGTTTAATGTTGGCGCTGATGGCGCTCCAAAAAGGTATTTGTTTAATGTTATAAATGTTTTTAGCAAATATGCTTTCAGTGTACCTGTTTCGGATAAGACAGGGACTTCAATGACTGATGCGCTAAGACAAATAATAACGAGTGTAGAAAGAAAACCAAATAAAATCTGGACTGATCACGGATCCGAGTTTTTTAACAAAAAGTTTGAACAGTTTCTAGAACAAAATAATATAAAAAAATATGTTACAGGAAATGAGGGTAAAAGCGTTGTTGTCGAGAGATTTAATCGCACGCTAAACGAGAAAATACACAAACATATGACAGCTAAAAACACCAACAGGTACATCGATGACCTTTCTCAAATTGTAAGCGAATATAATAACACGAAACATCGAACCATCAAAATGACACCTAAAAAAGCTGTTAAAAATCCAATATTAGCAAATGAAAACATGTACCGCAGACATAAATTTAAGGTTGGTGATAAAGTTAGAATTTCTTTGATGAAAAAGGTATTTGCAAAAGGATTTACTCCGAACTGGAGCGAAGAAGTATTTGTGGTTGATAAGGTACTTTTAACATTACCTGTAACATATGTTTTAAAAGATCTGGCAGGGGAACCGATTGTAGGTAGTTTTTATGAACAAGAACTACAGAAAACTGAGCAGGATGTTTTTGTTATCGAGAAAGTGATTAGAAAAAAAGGGGATAAAAGTTTAGTCAAATGGCATGGGTATAGTGATAAATTTAACAGTTGGATCCCAACCAAGCAGATTATGATATAATGCTATTATAAATTAACTCATACTTTTGTTTGACAGATTTACATTTTACTGGTTTACATAATGATATTAGATACTGCTTACGATCGTTAGAGATCGTCATTAGATTAAAAATCTTGACAAATATGAAATCGAATTTGATATTTTTCTGTCGGCCTGGGATTTTGATATTTAAAAAAGGTTTGATTAACTGCCAGAACAGTTGTTGTTCGGCAACGGTAAAATTAAATTTAATTATTTGCTTAGCAATGTGATACTTGACATTATACCGTTTAGTTGTTGATCTGCTGTAATTAGATCTGTCAGCAACAGTGACTATTTCACCATCATCATCAGATCATTGTTATACAAAATATCATCTTCACTATAACCAACAGATTTGTCTACGAAATCTTTGGAAAATGTAATACTATGCGTGACCTCATCACTGACGACCTTATCGCTGACGACCTTATCACTAGTATCTTCTTCATAGAGTTCAGCGAGTCGTTTCATCAAGTCCATTATTATAATATATTTTTATCTAATTTATTATTATAAGATGACTGATGAGATAAAATATCACCAAAAAGTTAATATAGTAAATTATAACGAACTAGCCGAAGCGGTAAGAAAATGTTTGTTGGGTTATAGTGTTGATGTTATTGTAATGCAAGGTGATTCTCATAAAATATTACTAACAGAAGCAGAAAAAGATAAAATTAATGAAAATGTAGTAACAACGTTAAAATTTAATCACGATGATATCATAGCATTTGCTCATCATTGCTTGACTAAAACCGAGCTATCAAATATCATATCTAAAACCAATCCTAGCATCGTATTCTCTTGAAAAAGTTGATTTTGTTGCTCCATCAGCTATAATTTTTACGACTGCGGAATTTATCTTATAATATTTCGCCGCAGCTGAAATAGATTTGAATTCGATCTCCTCATCCGTTTCGAGGTTTTTTGAAATAACAGGTTTTATTGGGCATCTAAAATTAATACCATTACTATTTTTTCCTTTTCTCACATTTTCCTGTTGCGTTACTATCTCCAGATTTTCCAATCGATTATCAGTTTGTATATTATTGATGTGATTAATAACAAGACCATTGGGTATAGATCCATTGAACACCTCATAAACAAACCTATGACCAAGATAACGAACTTGATTTCTTGATGTTCCTCTAACAGTTACCCTGATATATCCCATGTTATTAATAGTACAAAGAACTTTTTTAGTTTTTCTATTTCTAATAATACCGCGATCGTTAGCCTCATATAAATCAAATGCTGGGTGCGGCTGAAACTCATCTTGTAAGGATAAATTTTCAATATTATCATCAGTGACTTTACCATTATAATGATATACACGCTGTCCCTCTGGAATATCATCGCAAAACAACGTGTAAATAAAATCTTTTCTAAACATTGTAATCCTCTCGGCATTATCTCCCTTTACACTAATATTATAACCCGTTGACGTTAATTTGCCAACAGGTATTCTAGTTTTAATGTTAATAACCGAACCAATTACATTTCCAGCGTATAAGTTATACTTTGGGTGAATTTGATAAATCTCTTGCTCACGTGCGCTTGTCAGATTTACTGTCATTATATTATAGGTAATATTTTTTTTATCTCTAATTGATTTTTAGCGCATGCGCAGTGTGAGATAAAGTTATATTTTGGGTGAATTTGATATGTTTCTTGCTCACATGTGTTTGTTAGATTTGCTGTCATTATATTATAGGTGATATTTTTTATCTCTAATTGATTTTTAGCGCATGCGCAGTGTGAGGTAAAGTTATGTTTTGGGTGAACTTGATATGCTTCTTGCTCACATGTGTTTGTTAGATTTGCTGTCATTATATTATAGGAGATATTTTTTTATCTCTAATTGATTTTTAGCGCATGCGCAATGTGAAAAAAATTATCAATTAGATATTACATTATAGTATAATAATGTTAAAATTGCGTGATATAGCTAAGAGAAGCTTTATTTGAGAACCTAATAAAATAGCGACTGCTTTTGCAGGTTTTGATAATAGTTATCAGTTTGATAATCAAATTGTTTTAGTAAATTTTACTGCAACTAATCTTTACCACCTATTACAGACAATTGTAAAACGTGAGCTCGAAAAACACAAAAGTATCAGATTATTTGTGCAATATCATGTTATATTTTCAAAGTTAGTTATAATGGAAGAATTAACTAACAAGGAAATTGCAGTACCTTATATGAACGCAAAATCAAGACGTGTTTTGCTTGGGACTGATCTGTTATCACTATCTGATGAAATACACCAAGAAATTTGGAAAAAAATAGAGGAATTTAGTCAATTAGGTTCGGGTTGGAAGTTTGAAATGATCAAAGGAATATTGTTTCACACGATGAAATATAATGTATTACGAGGTAGTTCATACGTCGACCTGCCACCAAAAATAAAAAGTAAAAGATGTTGTATAAACATCAAAAACGTAGATAACAAATGTTTCCAATGGGCTGTTCTTTCCGCACTATTTCCAGTAGAAAAAAACGCTACTCGTGTTGAAAGGTATATCAGTCATGTGTCTAGATTAAATTTTAAAGATATTAACTTTCCAGTGGCAGAAAATCAAATACCAAAATTTGAAAAGCAGAATAATGTTTCAATTAACGTTTTCGGACTAGATGAAAAGGAGGACGTATAACCGAGATATATTTCAGAAAAAGCTTCACAATCAACTATAAATTTACTGTACTACAAACATCATTATGTTTGGATTAAAAACTTTAACGGACTAGTTGGTAGACAGTACAATAAGGATAAGAACAAAAAGTTCTTTTGTTACCGCTGCTTGCATGGCTGTACAAACAATGAAACATTACAAAAGCATTTGCAGTACTGTAGTGATGTGCAAAGAATAACAATGCCATCTAAAAAAGATAGTGTGTTACAGTTTGTCCATCATAATCACAAACTAAAAATTCCTTTCGTCATATACGCTGATTTTGAATGCCTACTTCAACCTGTACTTGGTGTAGAAAATAATCCTAATCAATCGAGTACAAGAAAAGTTCAAAATCATGTTCCGTGTGGAGTAGCGTATAAGGTAGTTTGTTGTACTGATTCTAGATTATTTAAATCAATCAAATTATATCGTGGTAAAAATCCAGCTATCTGGCTTCTCAAGCAGTTGATTAATGAAGTTGATAATATATTTACTCATTTGAAAAAAGTAACGCCAATGTTAAAATTAACACCTCAACAAGAATCCAATCACGAGCAAGCAGAAATTTGTCATATTTGTGAAAAAGCTTTTGACGATGATAAAAAAGTACATGACCATTGTCATTTGACTGGACAGTATCGTGGAGCGGCTCATAATCAGTGTAATTTAAAATTTCATGCTCCAGATTTTATTCCGGTTATTCTTCACAATTTTCGAGGATATGATAGCCATATTATAGTAGAAGCTTTTGGTAATCCTGAGATAAAAGCTCATCTAAAACTCGATAACGTCATCAAATGCATCCCAAATAATTTTGAAAAGTACATGTCAGTTACGCTAGGTAAATTACGTTTTATTGACAGCCTGCAGTTTATGGCAGCCTCGTTAGATGAGTTAGTGAAAGGTTGTAGTAAATTTGATAACCTAAGAGACTGTTTTGGAGATAAATTTAATCTACTAGCTAAAAAAGGAATTTTTCCATACGAATACCTCGACGATTGGAGTAAATTTAATGAAATATCTTTACCTGACAAAGAAAAATTTTACTCACAACTTAAAAACGAAAATATAACCGATGACGAGTACAGGTATGCACAAGATATCTGGAAAGAGTTTGATTGTAAGACTTTTGGTGATTATCATGATTTGTACTTGAAAACTGACGTGTTATTATTAGCAGATGTTTTTGAAAGTTTTCGTGAAGTGAGTTATAATAATTATGGACTAGATCCTTGCTGGTATTATTCTGCCCCTGGGTTGTCATGGGATGCTTTGCTAAAGTTTAGTAAGGTAAGGTTAGAATTACTGACAGATGTGGATATGTTCAATTTTATCGAAAAAGGTATCCGAGGTGGTATTAGCGTGATAACAAAAAAATATGCTGAAACAAACAACAAATACCTGAAACAGTATAACCCTGACCTTCCTTCGAAGTATATAATTTATCTAGATTGTAATAATCTTTACGGTGGTTCGATGGCAAAACCAATGCCTTTTAGCGGATTTCATTGGATCACGGTTGATCGATTTCTATCAGAGACAGAAAAAAAGATACCCGATGATGTTTCCTATTTCGTTGAAGTTGATCTTGATTATCCAAATTCGCTACACAAATTACATAATGATTACCCTTTCTGTGCGGAATCGATGGTAATAGATTATAGTTTGTTATCAAAAGAACAACAAGCATCACCAAGGCAACATTCCATGGTCAAGAAACTAGTACCAAATTTACTTGATAAGAAAAATTACGTTTTGCATTACAAAGTTTTAAAACAAGCAGTCGATGCTGGTCTTGTGTTGAGAAAAGTTCATCGTGTACTAAAATTTAATCAGTCGCCGTGGATGAGAGGTTACATTAACTCGAACACTTCAAGAAGAGCTGTAGCGAAAACAGAGTTTGAGAAAAACTTCTTTAAACTGATGAACAATTCCGTTTTTGGTAAGACGATGGAAAATATTAGGAAACGCGTAAATATTGAAATAGCTAATGATGTCAATCACAGAAACAAACTTGTGTCAGACGATGATTTTGTGAGCATGAAAATATTTAATGAAAATCTTGTTGCGATACAAAGAAGAAAAACAAATCTAAAACTAAACAAGCCGATCTATGTTGGAGCTGCAGTGTTAGATTTATCAAAGTGGATGATGTACGATTTTCATTACACTTTTGTTAAAAATCAGTGGCCGGCTAGTAGATTATTGTTTACTGATACTGATTCACTCGTATATGAAATCGAATGTGAGGACATCTATCAGGATATGTATAATAATCGACATCTGTTTGATCTTTCCGATTATCCACGTGACAGTAAATTTCATGACGACACAAATAAAAAGGTTATTGGTAAGTTTAAAGATGAAATGAACTCGAGCGCTATCAAATACTTTATCGGATTACGTAGTAAAATGTATGCCGTATTGTTAGATAATAATAAAATAACGAAAAAAGCCAAAGGTCTACCTCGTGATTTTGTTAAAAAGTTTATGAAATTTGATGACTACAGGTATGCGCTTGATGGTGGTGTTAGTTTTATGAGAGCTATGGCAATTCGAACTAATCATCATAAACTCGAAACAGATGTCATTATCAAACGTGGATTGTATAATTTTGATGACAAACGCTATTGTGAAAATGGGGTAGATACATTTGCCCTTGGGTATTGTTATGATGATAGATCTATACTCGACATTATCTTTACCAACTGAAATTTTATCTAAACTTATAAAATAATGTTTGAAAATTTGACAATGACAAATAGCTACAATAGTAACATCAAATATCTAATGATGGACGGTAAACAATTGACAGTTGAATTTAATAATGAAACATCAGGTATATGTTTTAATGGAACATGTGACAAGTTAAAACTTTCGCTCATCAGATCTGATGACAGCATGTATTTCAATTATCTCGAACAATTGTATCAAAAGTTGCTAACGGAATTTAAAAACTTTCACAGCCCCATTAGCCAACAAAACTATACTAAACTCACAATTGATCTCGATCGGTCAAAGGTATATTTTATCAACAAAAAATATCCTCTGAACAAACCAGAAATGAAAGATCTGTTTGAGTCCCGTCGCTGTGTGAGTGGTAAAGTAAAATTTAGTATCTATAGTCGTGATAGTGAAATATTTTTAATATCAACAGTTGAAACATTAATCATTGGTAACGAGATATAAAATAATATCATTTTCATTCTAATGCTAGTTTAATTTCCACCTTGTTAACTGAAACGTTCTAATACACAGTTTAATTTTCATCCTGTTATCTTGTGGTAAAAACCCGTTTGCCGTCTTTAGAATAATTGTATTCCACACATGCGCTGTTCTAACAAATTAGTCACCTCTGTGTAAAGAGCTTATCGCATTCCAACACCTGTTGTTTTGTTTGGTTACAAAATACCTGTTTACATAGTAGTAGTAGGGGGAAAAAAAGAGGTGGGGGAGGGTGAGTCAAAACCCTGTTTTATTTTGGAAAAAAAGGGGGTGGGGTGGGGGATAATTTAGGACTATAATTTATACTTGTTTGGAGGGTAAAAAAAACAAAGTGAATTGAAAACCTGGTTTTCCTCTACTACTGTCATACAACAGTGTCTTAAACTTAACAACAGCTTCATTATAAATGTAGCAGGTCCAGAAGAAAATCTGATGAGGCTAATACGATTTACTTTCTTTAAAAATGGTGCTGATAATCAAGCAAACAGGACTTTGAAAGTTGTCAGGATGTGCTATTGAACAGTGCTGATGAAAGAGGTAACAAAATCTCATAGCTATAAAAATTAGTTGTTAATAACAGAAATAAATAAAAGAAATGCATAGCTAATGTTCACATGTGGATTTTTACTGTTATCTCTCTAGCCTTAAAATCTGTAAAAGACAAACAGATTATTCACCTAACATTTGACAATCTTTATAAGTGATCAGTAGCAGGTAAACATTGTAGATAGATACTTTCCAGAGTGCAAGCAGAACTCTATCAAAAACTATGGTACTTTATTCAGTCTTGTTATTTTGCACAAAGACAAAAGTTAGGGGAAAATACAAAACATTACTATCCTAAATTGCAGCCAAACTCAGAACAACATCAGAAGTGTTGTGTGTCATTTTGTATAGATGAAGAACCTGCCCTGACTAGAACTGTAAAAATAAACTTCCCAAATGTGTCTCAGGTGCAATGTGCAGAACACATGAAGAAAAAAACACAATTAAATTTCAACTCCAAAGAATATTTGGTGTGACTAGTTATCTGAAGAGAACAGTCACCAATAAGTTTTTCCGTGACTCTGGGTTGGTTGATGCGTACAGTTACGTTGCCTTTGAGGGGGATCCTCGGAAATGAAGCAACTTCTTAGTTACCACCCTCTCTTAATTAAATATTTATACAGCCACATAAAAGAGAAATAGTGTCGCTGCGTAAATGAATCAAAAAGAAAAAAAATCTCATCGAGCACTTATGGACATTTAATAAAGACGAATCATTGAACTTCATACTACACCCCCATCCAAAATCAAACAACCCAAGAGTGTCTAAAAGTCATGGCATACCCAGAGCTGGTTCAGCTTTTATTTCAGGCAGAATACCCCATATTCGTAGATTTCAAGTGTGCAAGTACATGGTGAAAGTAATTAGGCTTACTGTTTTGCACCAAAATAATGCCACATATTGCATCAACAACATAATATGTCATTGTTAAACTGAGGAGAAATGCAAAGAAATTTTCCAAAAATTCATTCGAATTTGAAAAACAAAATACAAGACATAACAGAAACAGTTTCAACCAAAGGAAAGTTATGTTTTAAAAGGTGCTAAGAACATTGCTCGAAAGCCAAGATAAAGGAAAATTATGACCAAGAACGGAAAATAAAGAAGCAATTTCAATGAATTGACTGGGGAGTGACTTTAACTATTAAATTTAATGTATCCTTTTTCTGTAACATGTTCCTTAATTTCATTTTCTTGCTTTCTGAATTGCTGAACTTAAATATCTTAAATGGAGAGGTTTACTGTCATGTGTATTTATATGTATATAAGATACATTTTATTCATTTTTGTTTTTCTCAGTTGAGTGTCTTTCAGTTTAGTTGTAGTTTCTTCTTAGATCATTCATAATGATTCATTTATTATAAGTCACCATAGAATTTAGGCAGTGTATTTCTGTGTGTGACTGTGTGTGTTGCGTGAGGATCCACTCTGACATGTAATTCTTGTGTGTGTGTATGCATGTGTGTTGGTGTGTGTGTCTGTGTGTGTGTGTAAGTTTTTAATCTTATGTAAGGACTATTTATTGGAAATCTGTCTTGTTAAAAATGTTGTTGTTGTTGTTGTTGTTGTTGTTGTTGGTCTTAACGCCATTTTTCAGCACACGATAGGCTATTCATGGCGGCCAGTACTAATGGTGGAGGAAGAAACCGGAAAATCACCAGAAAGAACCACCGACCCACGAGAAACTACTGGCAAGCTTTCTTACTTATCCACATTCGCCGAATCCTAGACTCGAACACACGCAGACAGAGGTGAGATGGCAGTGATCCGTAACAGACAGCGCTTTAGACCACTCGACCACTCGAGGCCCCTAAAAATATTGTTTTCTCTGGTTTAAATGTCAAATAATAATGACAACTTCTGGGAATATATCTGAAATTTTAGATTGAGATGGTAGATACAAGGATTTAGTTCCCTTTTAACATTCTTGCATTACTTATATACAACTATACAAGAATGCAAAACTGAAAATAAAAATCATTTGAATCAAAAACAGATTTCAAATAAAAATTGCTTCTTACTGGTATTTTGATATAGTGTTTGCAGAAGTCTATAATATTACAATTGTAATCAATATTGCGGTCTGAGATGCTTTACATAATTTTGTCCACATCACTTAAATTTCATTATTAAATTTCAAAGGGAGGGGGCAAGCTTTCTGCAAAACTTAAAATTCATATTACATCAGTAGTTAAAAAACACCAAAAACTATATGTTGTGAAATACTGTTTAAATATACCCCCCTTCCTATATACCTGCAAGGTATGGAATTGCTATTAAGAATTGTAGACACTTAAATTAATGCATAAGAACAAAAAAAGCAAAAATCCACATTTTTTATACAAAACGATTATGCAGCAATCATCAGCATATTCAAATTTTTCGGGAATCAAATTCTAACAATTATGAAAATGAAATGCACATCTAGTTACTAAATCGTACTAGTATTAGTACCCCAACTTAGTGGACAATATGGTTACTACATAGTAGCTAATAACTAAAATGCAATGAACTATGTATGCTAAATTGCACTCATATACAGATAAAGGTATTTATTTTAATTATCCAATGAATGTAATTGATTTTTTTATGATTATAAAAAAATGAAATGCACATATTGTAACAAAACTTTAGAGCTGTTAATCGGACTCGGTGTAAAATTAACATTCTCATTTCAAATGTTCTTCACTTATTATATGATAAGTTTCACATTTTGTTTACTTACAACATATTTTCACAGTAAATTAGCTTTATGATGCATTTTAAAGGTGACAACTCCAGTTGCCTAGTGGTTAGAGCATCTGCCTCAGATGCAGGAGGTTGTAGGTGTGATCCCCGGCTGAGTCATAACAAAGACTTACAAAAATGGTACTAACAGCTGCCTTGCTTGGCGCTCAGCATTAAGATGTTAGTGTTAGGACTGGTCGGCCTGGTGTCAAGATAATGTGACTGGGTGGGACATTATGCTACATGGCTGCGGCATGATGCCCCAGTGCTAGATACCACTATAAACTGCTACACTGCAGACATTGTAGCGATATGACTGAAAAATTGTTAAAAGCTATGTTAAAAATCTAAATCACACACGCTCATTTTAAAGGTAGTTTGTGGTTTGTGGTAAATACATGGACCCCAACAAACAAACAAACAAACAAAAGTGTAACAATCACAGAGTTTTACAACAAGTTAAATACAGAGGATGATTACTCTGAAACATACAAAAGACTATATTGGTCATGAGATTGTCAAGGAAATATTCAAGAGATATAGGATTAGCAACAGGAAGAAATAAATGATAATGCATGATTTGGAAGTGACAATAATAAGTGACAGATGCCCTGAGGACTGAAGTGGACGAAAAGCTAGCATTTATACTTTTGAAACAAAAATGAACAAATCAAAGAGACATTAAAAATTAACCTCAGAATGAAATGAGCGTAAAGAGTATTATCCTGGGTTTATAAATAATTGCAGTGAAAGAGATTGATAAAAACACAAAGTAGCTTTATGTCAGCAAAAAAAGAAGCATAGTGGTTTATGATTTTCGCATTGTACCATATCATGAGTGTCACACTAAATTAATTGGAGAAAAATAATTTGTAGACAATGTATAAATAATAAAAGAATATTTTAAAATACATCCTTGAAGTTTAAATTTTACAACAAGCATTGGTTAACGGTTACAGGTTTAACTATGCTAGATACGTTTTGCTACAAAATATTTTTAACTCAAAAGTATAATATCACAATGCTAATATTTTTATTGTGTTACAGGTAAACAACTAAGTGGGCTTATTTATTTAAACTTAAAATAGACAAAATACCTTTTATTTTTTTTGACTGAAGACTGAAAAACAAGATTTATTCACACAGCATGTTAATCAACCTGGATGGATGCCTTTTAGCTATATACATCGACTCAGTGCGACAATGGATAAATAATCACCATAGTGAAATGATCTGGTGAAAGTGATAAAACCATGGAAGTCAAAACAGAATGATTGATATCATCCTTTTGATCACCATGGTTGAACAAATTTGGTAGAATTATTGTGGAAATTATCATATATGTATGCAAATACCTTTCCAGTGAAATAACTATATAAAAAAAGTACAATTGTCTGTTGTTACTTGTATTGGATAGAACAAACACTATTAAAGAGTTAAAAATTGCAAGTGGCGAGATAATGGACAGGAAATGTAGACAATCATGGCACAGAAATTATACAGTTTGTAATGCATAGAGAGATGTTGAAAATACTACTTGACTTTCAACTATCAAAGGATCCTTGTCCTCTGTATTGTTACGTTTTGGCTCGTTCAATGTAACATAAAAAGAAAAAGTGCACACAACAAGCTTTATAAATTTTAATAATGATACAATTTACTAGATCACATAAAATAATGAAAATTATTTAAACAAGACTTACGGTTTTAGCGAAATGATCCAAATTTTGTTCAAAAATAATAAAAAAAACATAAGTCCTATAAAAGTTCTAAACACAGTCTAAAGTATGATGTTCTAGTCCAAAATGATGGTTGACCACGTCAAACGAAGGCTAACCACGAAGGCTAACTGTGATTTCCAGAATTTTTCACAAAAACAATGTATGTGTTGTCCCGTTCCAAAATTAGCAAGAAAATGTCCAAATATGCAATGTTGCTTGCTAGGAAAGTTATAAAGAAGTGAAGAATAGTTCCTCTAACACGGGATGTGTTATTTTACGTAGATATAATAAATTCTTCTTCTCCTGGCACAACAAATTAAAAGTTGTATGATTAGACTTGACTACGACAGTCTGTCCATGACTGTTGACTCTCGAACAGGACAGTTTGTATGTGACTGTGTATGAATCACAAAATCTCAAAGCATATATGGGAAGGGTAATGCGTAGCCTGAACTGCACTCGCACGAGGAAGCATGCAATTTCCCAATACTTCTGAACAATGAATTTTTGTCATCATACACAGCACGTGCCAACATGAATTACAACTACGCCTCAAGTAAACTTATCAAAAACATGTTACACGATATAATGAAATAAAATGAAATAATAGATTTATACAAAATTGATTCTTCATTGCACTTGAACTCCAGGGTCGTAACAGTATTAATTTGATTCTCCAATTAGTATCAGATTTACCACTATATTTGAAATGCAGTTAAAGCGATCGAAGGAGGAAACCTGAGTACTATGAAAACTATCTACCTTTTATATCATGAAATTATCTCTGAATCGTTTGCTTAAATTGTAAATGACAAACACATACAGTCAATAGAATTGCTTTGTTGTACAACATTATCACTTTGGAGAAAATCACACTGTTCATTACAACTCAACAAATCTGACACTAATTGGGTTTGCATGGTGTATTGATACTGTGCAAAAAGACGAGTTTTGTACTCAGCAATTGATAAAGTCTCAGTAACTACAAAACTCTGCCTAAAATTGCCTTTTTTTCAACCAACACTATATTTATACAGAAATTAGTAATAAGTTTGTAAATTTTACACTGACAATATAAGCATGTAGTTTGATTTGAGAAGTACACACAACAACAGATTGCATAACATAACAGATATCTTAATTTTGTCAATGTATAATAATGTATCCATGAACACATTAAACGAAAACATGTCTATGCTTATATATTGCATGTTTGCCTTGCATCTGATGCTAAGATTAACAATAACATAAATTCAAATCGAATGGATGCTATTGTAATCATGTATAAATATATTTAAAAGATCCCCATATAACTTTAATTTGTTGGCCGACTATTTATGGTAAAGCATTGGTTGCATTAAATCTGAATGCAAAGACTTTATTAAATACATTCTGATCATATGTCCAACTTTTCTATGTCGCAGCCAGGAATTAGGATAAAACTATATGTAATGTATCCTGTGCAAAGGCCAGATAACTGGTTACAGTTCCTGGTTGATATCTACCAAAGTACCAAATGTTGATAATTTATGACTGAGGTAATCCTGATTATTGAGAAAAGAAGCCAGCAAACCTAACTAGATTATTGTTTAGTTGTATACATATTAATATTTACGTATGGATGATGATACAAATGTACAACTCTATGATCATTCTATTAGAGAGAATACTGTCAAGGCCTTTTTTCAACCAACACCATATGTATGTAGAAATTAGTAATATGTAATATATTGAGAAAATAAACCAAGAAACCTGATTATATTATCTTTTAGTTGTATACATATTAATATTTAATTGTGGGTGTTGATCATTCTATTAGAGATAATACACATATATTAGTTATTTAATATAGCAGAAGAAAACAGAAGTTATCATTGCTGAAATGGATCTGATGACAGATGAAGCAATAGGAGATGCAGATATTTTGAAACTGAAGAAAAGAATCAAGCTCTAAAAAAAAATAAAGTTTCTTTTTCAATACAAGTTCTTGACATAAAAAGTAATATGTTGAGGTTGTCAGCCAAAAGAAGTGTTGTCATATATAGACAATGCAACCTTTCTCATTTTGCTGGTATACACTTCATTTTTATATGTTCTGAATATTGTAATTTCTTAATCATTTTACTTGTGATGGAGTAAGCTCCCATATATTTTGAGTCATGATATACAATATAAGAATAATGGGTGATGAATAGTATTTTGAATGACATTTGCTAATTATTTATAAGATTTCTTAATTCTCATACAATATACATGGTACAAAGTTAGTCATTCAGTACACTCTTAGTAAAAAGGATTCATGAAAAACTGTCAACAATTCTGATTTGAATTAATTAACAAAAGTATAATACTCACCACTCTCATCATGTTTTCTGTAATCAGAATTAAAATCTGTCAGCACATCTGTCTCATATGTTTTTTTCCCTATCATTAACATATATTTGTAAACAAATGTGCAAATTTTAATCACACAAAGCAGTAAATAATATCAGTAAAAGGGACTTGAGAATGAATGTGTGTCTATTTTTATGAAAAGGGCAGTTCAAAAAGGGGGACTTTTTTAAATTTTGTAATTTGTATTCATGCTTGTAAGTGTAGAATATCTTTTGTTAGATTTTGCCTACCTGACCTAAATTTGTTCCAAGCAAAAATTACATAGGATCTATAAATTGACAATTATTAATAATAATCTTAATAATAAGACTTAATGGTGCTTTTGATTTAATTTCCCATTGGCCAATTGGCTTTTTACATTTCTAGAAGAATTCAGTAACTTCCCAGGTTGGGCTGGGTCACATGGATAGGCAAATTTGAGGCAAAATGAGTAGTTTCCATTTGAATCAATCAGATTCATTCCAATTTTGGAGGTACATCCTCATTTCTTGTGCTCCTGTTGAAATTCTATGCACATGTTTTATGTTGTACTTCAATATTATTCAAGAGGAAAAAACATTTGTTTGGGCTGTTCATCAGAAAATGAAAGTGCTCATTATTTGGATTATAATATTCTGGAACTATTGTGAACTGTTTGATGGAGACATAGATGATGCCATCTTGACGACATCAAAATTC
This sequence comes from Potamilus streckersoni, assembly GCA_016746295.1. Classification (NCBI taxonomy): domain Eukaryota; kingdom Metazoa; phylum Mollusca; class Bivalvia; order Unionida; family Unionidae; genus Potamilus; species Potamilus streckersoni. The sequence continues at coordinate 40,953 of JAEAOA010001822.1, forward strand.
TTGGCAGACCAGTACAATTCAAGTTTTAAAATTTACTATATACAGAATGTTTCATTCCTTTGGACTTTCATGGAATTTTAAAATGATTATTCTGGATTAACTTCATAATACTGCAAGTTCTGCTCACATTTTCATGTATAACATTGATAATTAAATTATTTGTGAAGCTTTACAGAACTTGTTGGGTTTGCAGCTTTCTTTTATTTAGTATATGACCATGAAGTTGTTTTTGTTGTTGTTATTGTTGTTGGAGGGTTTAAAGCCATTTTCAGACAAGACATGGCGGCCAGTAAAGATGGTGTAGGAAGAACCCATGAAAACCCTGGAAAGAACCACTGACCCACGTGAAGATACTGGCAGGCTTTCTCACATATCCACATTGGATGAACCAAAAAATCAAACCCATGCAGACAGAGGCAAGATTGCAGTGATTCGTAATGGTGAGCACTTTAGATCACTCAGCCACTCAGGGCCTCCCATTTATTCTTTGCAACTAAGATACATTTAAAGCTGTTCATCATAGTCATTTCTAGTTGCAAACCATTTCATTGCACTATTAGTAACATTCTCACAGCGTTTTCCTTAATAAAACAACTTTATCCAAAAATTTTAATACACCATCAATAATGTACAAATATGCTTATATATGAAATTATATTTTCAAAGCATTATCAGCATAGGTTGTTACTTATTAAATACTGCCATTTTACAATTTTCTTCATTTAAATTACAAATCATTCATAACATTATATTATGCAACTTTACATAACTTCTACTGAATTTGATACATTCTTTATTCTAAAATTAGGTTTGTAGCTATTTTAATTGTTACCAGCAAATGCAAACCTCTGTATCACCCAAAGCATGAATTCTACAAAGCCCTTAACATATGTTACTTACTTTTCTTAATATGACTTGGCATGGAAGAGTCTTACAATTTGGCATACTTATTGGTAACATGAACTGTACATTATCTGTTCCCCTTTCAATAGTTTCATAACAGTTCTTGGCCAACTCTGGATGGCAGTGGTAAAAAACTAGCTGCCTTTATTCATGATAACGTGACCTTAGCTTTAAAGCTTTCTAGTCAAGTATATGTACCTAAAGTCCTTTTTCCATGTCAATAAGCCATCTACATTGCTTTATGTGGTGCATTATACCGATATTTTCTCACTTGATTGTATCATGGTGACCTTCATCCTTCAAATTTTTGGCCCAAATGTTAATTTGTTTCTTTTCTTGATGCAAGTGCAAGCCATCCATATCAATCAATATGTCTGAGAACTACTCTGCAGAAACAACATTTCCTATTTCACTGTGACCTTAACATTTGAGCTTTGAACTTAAAACTAATAGGCATCATTCCAAACCATGTGCAAGTTATCTGCCAAGTTTAGTGACAGTATGTTTCACAGCTAAATTTAATGTATGGTAACAGATCTTATTTACTGAGTCACAGTGACCTTGACCTATGGTCTTTTAAGTCCAAAGTCAATAAATTCCACATTAACCCAATCAAAATCCATGTAAAAGGTTTAATGAAGATATGTAGTCTTGATCTATTAGTGCTGTATGGAAATAATAAATGGATGGACAAACTAACAAAGATATGACTGAAGGAGACACAAAACAAATTGGCAAAGAAACCAAATTCTGTGTACTGTATGTGTCTTCATATTTCTCATATATGTCATGTAGTCCAGCTATGTAAATCTTTTGAAAAGTGGAATTTGAATTTTAACTGGTAATTTCTTGCCTGAAAATTAGCCCAAATTTAGACAAAAAGGAGTGGGTCTCATCATATAACAGTCTTTTAATGATAAACCACTGTTAACAAATGTTCTTATTTTCCTACTCTTATAAATTCCTTACAGTGTGACAGAATCTTAATACACTTACCTTCCATTTTAGGCTTCAGTGTCCATCTTTTTAGAATAACAGCTACAACAACAATGACAATCACAAACACTATTCCTCCAACAACACCTCCTGCAACAGCTGCAACATGTGTATCTCTAACAGCAGAAGAATGCTCTGAAAATCAATCAATCAATCATTTAATGAATATATTAATCTGTTAAAAATAATCAATGGATGAATGAATCAATCTTCCCATTACTGCATTTCTAACTTTGAAATGTATGTATGTATGTATGTATGTATGTATGTATGTATGTATGTATGTATGTATGTATGTATGTATGTATGTATGTATGTATGTATGTATGTATGTATGTATGTATGTATGCATGTATGTATGTATGTATGTATGTTTGTTTGTTGTTGTTGTTGTGCTTAACACCTTTTTTCAGCACATGATAGGCTATTCATGGCGGCCAGTATTAATGGTGGAGGAAGAAAACGGAAAATCACCGGAAAGAACCACCGACCCACGAGAAGCTACTGGCAAGATGTATGTATGTATGTATGTATGTATGTATGTATGTATGTATGTATGTATGTATGTATGTATGTATGTATGTGTGTGTGTGTATTGATGTATGTATGTATGTACGAGGTTTAAAAGCACATCAGCACAATTCTAGCTATATAGTATCAAGCAACTTTGGTCTTCCCAATAATGATGTACAAAACAACGGCAAACAGTATAAAATCTTTACAATACAAAATCAAGTAACTTTGTATTTACAAACTTCATTTAAAAAACATTTTAATTTGAACCAGGTGAGAAAATTGTATTACTAATAATGACATCATTTTCCAAACATAATGATCGGATTTCAATAATTTGCTCCATTATGTACCACAAAGTAAAAAAATAATGGCCTGAAAAACTCACCTGGCTACCACTAAACTTGGTTGTTTATCATTTCATTAGGCAAACTTGGGTAATATTGTGTACTTAAAAAGGTATACAGTTAATCAGAACTATGCATACATTAATAGTGTGAAATTTGTTCCAATTCTAATTCCATAAAACAAGTTATCTTCTGCTAAAATAAATTTAAATGTAACATGATGAAGATTGCTTGGCATTGGATTTAGGAAAGACATTGAAAGCAGTTTTGTGAATGTGATGTTTATTTATAATGTAATTGAACAATGAATGAACTTTAAACTTAAATACTTGATTTATTATAATGATGTGCACTGAAAGCAACAACAAATGCAAGAAAATTGTATCATTCATAAATGGAAATAATCAGAACATATGACTTCAACAGGTAACCAAATGAGAATCATGTTGTTAAATATGTACACAAATATGGTTCTATAATCATGGATGATCACCAAATAAAACTAATACAATAATATCAGCAATGTATGATTCTATCACCAAGTATGATTAACGCATAGAATTTATGCCAAAATTGTTGGCACATATGATTTTATGGCATCCAGCTTATGACCACAACATATTTCCAGTTCAACAACTCTCATCAAATGGTCAAGGAGCCACCATGCATGACCTGCCCCTCCAATTCTGCCAAAGGATCCCTCAAGAATCTCTTATTTATACAGTCCCATTGGTCCTGAAAATTTTGTCTCACACTGTGTGTAAAGAAATGCTGTCCTCAGAACCAATGTTGACATTGACCTTAGCATCTGGATTGCACAGAATCTCTTTGAATAATGACTCCTGGTCAAAATAGTTAAAATTACAATCACTGAGCAAAGTAGTAGATCTGACATAGTTAACTATGAATACATTACACATGTACACACTTGATTTGGCTTTGTTGTAAATTAATTTTTTTTTATCCGAACTACATTATGAGATTATTATTATAACAATATTGTTCATACATGAAGCTGTCTTCAACAAAACTAATCACTGGATTATAAGAACTCGGACATTGCTCATCATTTAAAGCTGGCAGTGTATAATTAAATTCATCTTGTCTGTTCAGTTGTATAATGGTTAACTTGAAACAGACTATATTTTGTATGACAGAATGGTGTTATGTGACATACGTCTAACACAGTAAAATTTAGAATCCATTATGAAATATCTATCTATTAAACAATTCTATCACATAAAATGGATAGCAGGAAACAATGCAATTTTATTTTTCATATATCTCTGTAGAGGAAGATTGCTTCTATCTGACAAAACCCATTGTATTGTGATTATGAAAAGATAAAATTTGGCTCTAAGTACAATGGTTTTAGTCAAATCTATAACCAAAGAAATCTAGATGTCCTTTCCAGGAGTCGAAAATAATGATGTCGTCTATATAAGTGTCACAATTATCTAGACAGGAAGTAATCATATTCATCAAATGTTCAAACGTACTTGGAGAACCCATCACCCCAAACTTTGAACTGGTAGAGTCCACCTGGAGTCACAAACGCTGAAATTTCTTTCGCTCTTTCCTTAAGAGGAATTTGCTAATTTCCTTTAAGAAGGTCAAATTTGGTGACGTACTTGGCATTTCCAATTTTATTAATGCAATCATCGATCATTGGTAACGGAAATGAATCTGTTTTTTGTCATTCTGTTCACCTTCCTATAATCAGTGCACATACGGAAAGTTTTATCCGGTTTCGGAACAAGTATGCATGGTGAACTACAATCACTTTTACTGGGCTCTATGAAATCGTTCTCCAACAAATATTGAATATCCTTTATCAAGTATTACTGTTTGAGGGGAGGGTTCATCCTGTATGGGTGTTATTTTACAGGTTTTGCATCTACAATTTCAACGTCATGAAAAATTTTGTTCGTCCTCGCAGGAATATCCGGAAACATGTGCTCAAATTTAAATACTAGCTAATTAAGTTCATTTCTTTCGTCTTGATGCAAATGTAAACGTTTCTGGTCTAGATAATTCATAATTTCCGAATTTCGATGATTTGTTGCTCCAAGTACAGCAGTGTCCAATTGAATTTCTTTACATTAATCCTCAGTTTTATGGGACAGGTACCACTAAATTAAATGTAATATTTGACTTCGCTATCTCTTTCAATATACAAATACTCGATTAATTTATTTTGATAAGAGTACAATAATTATAATTTAACTCATTCATTTTCTTTACTTTGCAAAGGCCGTAAAATCTAAATTGAAGAAAATTTTGAAGAATGAGCTAGAGAGAATGAACTATCACAACACAAATATTCTCTCAAGCAAAATTTTGTAAAACCATAGTTTCACTTTTGACTTGAATTGAGTGCCAAATTCAAGCATAACATGCTGGAAAAGACCCGACATGAAATTTGACCTTTGACCTGATTTGACGGTTTCGGAAAGGCCAAATTGAATAAACAGCTTAATTAAAACTTAATTAAAACGTTTACTATAGAATTTCTCAAAGGAATTGCCTCTGCGAATCTTGTTGACGCACACATAATGGTCAACAAATATTGGTTGTCTGACTTGGTCTTGGGTAAGGGACCAACACAGTCTACCATAATTCTGCTAAATGGTTCGTCAAATGCAAGAATTGGTTGCAGATGAGCCTTAGGTATCTTCTGATTGGGTTTACCTACTATTTGACAAGTATGACAAGATCTTCAAAATTTACATTTATCACTTTTGATTTTTTGTCAAATAAAAGTGATTCAAGATCTTGTGATACGTTTTATTTTTCCCTAAATAACCAGCCAGAGGAGTTTCATTGGCCAAACTAAGTATTTCCTGTCTGTAAGATTTTGGAACTACAATCTGATAGTTCACTGACCACTCGTCATCAGCAGGTGCTTCAGAAGGTCTCCATTTTCTCATAAGAATTCCATTTTTAATGAAGTAACATACAGGTACTTCAGTGGCATCAGTTTCACTAATGGCCGTCTAAAACACATGAGAGATCTCATGATCTTTTTCCTGTTCGACGCCAAGTGATTGTCGTTTATCACCCTGATTAGATAAAACAGAATGAGTATTTGAAAGAGGATCACTGTGATCAATACCACCCGATTGATCTAAATGGGAAGTGAAAGTGACCTTATCAAAAGCCTGACCAATAAATGTGTTAGCAATAGGAATATCTTCGTGATGAAAATCATTCCCAAGAGCTTTCTTTGACCTAGATCTGGTAACTACACAAGCTGGGTATAGTTCAGGGTATTCTTGTTCAATTGGATCAAGTTTCGGATCCAAAGAAGGCTTGTCAGTTACAATTGGATTAACAGCAACCTTGTCTCCAGCTAGGTCTTTGCCTAGCAACAAATGAATCCCCTCAACGGGTAGGTTAAACACCATACTGACTGTCACAGGTCCTGAAACTAAGTCTGATGACAAATTTACAGAATGGAGATGAACATCTACAAAGCCGTAATCTACTCCCTGAATGAAAACACTCTCATGAGAACAGGACTTCTCAGAAGAAGGCAAAATACCTGACACTAAAAGACTCTAAGAAGCTCCTGTATCTCTTAAAAGTTTAATAGGGATATGATTGGCTGAATCACTCAAGAGTGATATAGAAACCTTCAACACGAATGGTTCATAATTCTCCATAATAAAATCAGACTGGGTTTTATTATACCCAACAAATGTATTGTTTTCAATACATGACCATGACCATGACCTCTTAGAAATAAGAGCATTTGGGATAGGTCTATCTTGATCCTGATGCTTATATTTTAATTTGAATGAGTTTCCATTTCTCTTGCAATAGGTACACATAGGCAGACAAGGATTTTGACTCAAGTCTCTCAGAGGCTTGATTTTTAGGATTTGTGCCAGATTGATTTTTACCGAGAGTTGTATTAGGCTGAAATACCTTCCTAACAGTAGACTGCTGAGTGAATGTTTTGTTTAACACAGGAACTTGATGAGTTAAGAAGTACTCATCGGCAGCAAGAGCAGCATTTTCCAAGATTTCAATCTTATACTAATAAGATGCATTCTATGGCCACTATGCACACCGTTCTTGAATTCAAGTAATATGAGTTATCTGAGACTTTCGTAATCTTTTTTTGACCTTTCTAGAAGAGCACCACTTATCAAATTGTTGTGCTTTTTCTCATGCAAATTCGACATAGGTCTGGTCACTTGGTTTTCTAGAATTCCTAAATTTTTGCTGATAAACCTCAGGGACCAACGCATAACCCTAAAAAATACGCCCTTAACCAAATCATAGTCAGCACTCTGTTCTAGTGACAGTGAAACATAAATATCAATAGCTCTATCAGTAAGTACACACTGTAGTAGCTGAGTCCAATACTCACTTGGCCATTTCAAAGTTTCTGCAGTTTTTTCAAAATGAGGAAAATATTTGTCTACTTCTTTTTCTCTAAATTGGGCAACTGCCCTAATATTTTTTGCAATGTCAAAACTTGAATTTGCATGTGAAGTGGAATTATGCTTGCCACTTGCCAGCTCAATTTCTTTCATTCTAAGTTGAAATTCCCTTTCATCTTTCTCTCTTTGTAATTGCATCTGTGTCTCTCCTCTTTTTCAAATTGTAATGGTTTATCTTTCTCCCTCTCCTATCTCTCTTTCTCCTCTTTTTCAAATTGTAATTGTCTATTTTTCTCCCTCTCCTGTCTCTCTTTCTCTTTCTCCCTCTCCTGTGTCTCTCTCCTCTTTCTCAAATTGCAATTTCAGTTGCTTCTCTTAGAACTGCATTTCTCTTTTTCCTGAAGCTCAAACCTCCTCAACTCTACTTTCATTTTCATTTCCATTACTTTAATATCAGTGTCTGTCATAGACTTCCTGACTGATGCCAAAACACTTTTATCAAAAACACTTTTTCCAACCAAATATTAATTCAAAAAAAAATTTAATTTCTCATTTCGTTAAGGAAGATTTTGCTTCAGAAAGATCATACATTTTGGCAAATTCAAGCAACTCAGCTTTCTTAAGACTATCCAACTGCTGTTCAGTTGGATTAGATAGAAATGTTTCCACCTTTGATGACATTATAAATGAAAGCCTGTTGTTTTCACTTAAGATTTCAAATAAAAATGTACAATAGTTCTTGGGATTTAGAAACTAGGGGAATTTAAACTTCAAAATGAAATTTCTGAAATATAAAACCAAATTTCATATATTCCGGATGAGCCCCCAACTTCTTTGTTGCATGACAAGGGCTCATACTCAGTAACAAAGATAAGAGTGAAAGCCAACAAGCTTTGTAAATTTTAACAAAGCAATTTATTTACAGTTGATGAATTAATACAAATATGAGTCAAAGAATAAAAACACAAGTCCTATCACTAAATAGTCCTATAGAACACACTGTACTAATTCAATGGAAGAACTGTGAACCAGTCTAGAAATGGGTGAAGAAATAATAGAGTATATACGGGTTTGGTGGTCCATAATTGGTTAAAAATGAAAAGTAAAATTTTATTAAAAATATGTTTTTGTAAGCTTATTCTGTGTGTAATTTAAAAAAAATATAGACAAATTGCTATTGATGCAATTTTAGTATTTTTAAAGACTGGACTTAGGATTACTCAATAATGAAAGTAGCACTTGATTCGCTTGGTGCTGAATCAATAACATGGACTTCATGCATATGTAGGTCAAGAAAATGCCGAAGGTCATATGGTGTTTTCCACACAGAAGCTTGCACCAAGGATAGTTGTGCATGGAGAAATATAGGTTTGATCATCAGTACCCAGAAATTTTAAGTTATTGAATTTTAAATATGATGGTGTTTCCATATGTTTACTATGGGAATTGAATTAGTACCGTGACTCCTAAAAGTCCAGGTTCAATATTTATACACAGCAGAGAGTCCCTGACAGTATTTGGTGACTCCTATATGCAACCTATGCCATAATAGGAGCATGCTGTTTCCATGGTTACCACGTGCATCTAGGGTATCATTTTGGTGGTTTTTGCATATGACAATCATAATGGAGTCATTTTATCATGATTTGCATGTGATTTTAGAGAAAAATTCTATACAAAACACAGATGGGAAGGGTTGTATACACTTTACAGGGTCAGTAGATAGCTCAGGCTATGGGAAAGAGAGACTTGTATGGCCTGATGACAAAATTTCATATGTTGATGCCCACAGATTGGCTTTTATGGTTAAATACTATTTATAATATGCAACAATTCCCCAAAAAGTGGGTGGGGGAGAGATTTTAACTGTAAACAACTTATGTCACAATCACCTTTTAACTTTAGAGACACATTCAGTAGATGAAAGCAGAGAGCATTGTAAAATGCAAGGACTGTGCATAAAACTGCACATGCCACATTGCCTCAACCTGTAAAAATGTACTAAAATGGAGGGGGTTCATGGTAAGAATGTTCATATGTTGCTTGTTTTTTTTATTTTAGCCATGACACACATTAATTTTCCTTTGTTATAATTCTTTTCTTGATATTTCTCATTGTAAAGAAATGCTCTTTTCTCACATGTTTTCTCTTATATACTGTACTTGCTTTATACATTTTATCTCTGAGATTTATATATTGCTTGCTTTTCAGATTTTGTACCACAGAACAACAAGCTGAAATTGGACAGCTTAGCCCGAGATGGACAGCACCATGAAACCTGCCATGAAAGTTTCTCTTAAAGATAATATTCTTTGGTAAGCAGCATTTTGTCTTTCAATTCACTGATTCCACTGAGTGTTCTTGTTTAATTTTGTTTTTAACACTGTAGATTTACCTAGCTGATACTCAACATGCATGTGTAATGTACTATCCTCTCTCTCACACAATGGATATTTGCAGATCTGTTGATGTGAATATATGATAAAGAGCTTCATATCAGAAATATGGTCTCAGATTTGAAACAAAAGCTATTTATATAGTCAACATTGCTCTGCACTAACTATAAAGTGATAGAATAGAACCATTTAGTTGTAAATTAGAGCTTGCAACTTGATAAACAAATCAAGGTATGTTACCTTTCTTTTAACTCTAATTCAGTGATTGCAAGGTTTGTGTTGTTACTCTTTTTTCAATAATTTGAGTATTTTATTCAGCTTTACATTGAAAAGTAAGTAATTTAACACTACTTGATGTGGAAAGTAGTCACAATAATGATGTTGAGGCTTTTTCTTAACTTATTATGAGTTTTGGGTAAATGTAGATAAACAATGTATGTATTAGACAACTTTTATATGCAATCAATTCTATTACTTAAATTTACCAAGTAGTTTATGCAGCAATAAATTATATCAGTGTCTGAATATTGCATAGAAATATGGACTTAACCTGGCATCACAAACTTTTCCACATATTTATTCACCTCCAGCTTACTTCTTGACTTGGGCCGCAGCAGCTGGCACATGGGCTAGCTGTCTCCATCAGTAATATAAGCAATATGGGAACTTAGGAAGTAAAATTTTATTAAAAATATCTTTTGAAAGCTTATCCTATGTGTAATTTAAAAAAAATATAAAAAATTTAAATTTGGTTATAGGACACACAGTACTAATTCAATGGAAGAACTGTGAACCAGTCTAGAAATGGGTGAAGAAATAATAGAGTATATACGGGTTTGGTGGTCCATAATTGGTTAAAAATGAAAAGTAACATTTTATTAAAAATATCTTTTGAAAGCTTATCCTATGTGTAATTTAAAAAAATATAGACAAATTGCTATTGATGCAATTTTAGTATTTTTAAAGACTTGACTTAGGATTACTCAATAATGAAAGTAGCACTTGATTCGCTTGGTGCTGAATCAATAACATGGACTTCATGCATATGTAGGTCAAGAAAATGCCGCAGCTCATATGGTGTTTTCCACACAGAAGCTTGCACCAAGGATAGTTGTGCATGGAGAAATATAGGTTTGATCATCAGTACCCAGAAATTTTAAGTTATTGAATTTTAAATATGATGGTGTTTCCATATGTTTACTATGGGAATTGAATTAGTACTGTGACTCCTAAAAGTCCAGGTTCAATATTTATACACAGCAGAGAGTCCCTGACAGTATTTGGTGAACATTTAAAAAACGTTGGGGCAAACTATTTCTAGGAATTACATTAGATACTCAGAGAGAATAATACCCTAAGGAGAAAATGGAAGAGAACCTATCAAATTATTCAGGAAGGAAGAACCTGTATTGAACTATGACTCCGGAATGGAACTTATGCCTGTGTACAGAAGGATTCCATTATGTGATCAACATACTGTTGATCATGTGACTCCAGTCTAGACTTCATTCCTCTGATGAAGGTTTTGTGATAAGGTTGCAGAGAAAATAATTTGTTTGCTTCAAAAATGTATATATTCCTTTTCATAATTTTGGGACCAAAATGTTACCCTGAAGGCCTATCTTTACAAATTTACAGAACTTGTTGTTAAAACCATCAAAGCCAGATGACTTATCATTCTTGCAAGGAGAAAGGGCTCTCATTTATCATTTGCTGATAATTTGCAAATTATAGGATCTGGTGAGTTAACAAAAGGATTTCAGATGACATTTATTGAATTTGTAATTTCTGGGTTGAGTACAGTCCCACCCACTTATGTTGACATCACTTGTGTTGACAAGCCGACTATCTCCTCGACAAAAAAGTAAAGTCCCAGTCCTGTAGTCTAATATTACTACAAAATTTCCATTTTTTTGTCGATGTCAAGAAACCCTTGGTCAAAGCTTGAACAAATCATTTGTTGTCTTATCATTTATGTCGACAAGCTGCCAGTTCCTACCCATTCTTTGTTCAACAATTAGTTGATCTTGCTGCCTGGTCTTTATTTTGCCACCTTATCATTTATGTCAGCAAGCTGTCAGTTCCGACATGTACTATATTCAACAATTAGTTGATCTTGATGGCAGGCTTTAATATTGCTGTCAGATTTTAAAAAAAAAAAAAACAGGCACAAAAACAGGCTTTTGTTTGGTCCTCTAATGTTAGCCTCTCGCAGCTACTTAAATAAAAGTAATGAAATCTGATCTGATTATTGCCTTTTTCAAAGTAAGCGGTGATTAAAACAGGTTTATTGTGCTGTGAAAGTTTCCTTTTTAACTTTTTTTAATTTAAGATGGCTACCACTGTATACCACTGTACCACTGTACATGAAAACAAAACCAGTAAAAGACACTTGTATATTGACAAATTATATTTTGGTAACCTTTGTGGCATTATGAGTTATTTACATGCTTCAGGTAAATGTACATGTACTTAAATTGGCCTAGATTTTGGTCAGTCTGTTCCCATCTTATTGAGACGACCAAGGGGATGGGGCTTTTCATGAGGAAATGAAAACCAGTCAATAAGCAACAAGTTGATTTAAAAATTACTTGTATTTAGTTACATAAGTCATACCTTTAACTTTTTCTTCTCAGAGAATTTTACAATTTGCTTCCAGTATGCTAATCTCTTCAGCCTTTTCTTCGAGGTTATTGTTATCATAACAACATTTAATTCACACTATTTTCCTCTATACAGCTAATCCTTTTGTCGTTTCGTTTAAAGAGTAATGAGATGGTTTTTCAATATATTATTAAATTCCAAGTTTCTCAAATTAAATGATCATGTATAAAAAAATTAGTTGCAACATGACTGGTATTATTATGATTATTTAATTTAATTTTGATCAATATACATTTATTAAGGATATCTCCAAATTCAGTGCCACTTCAAAAAAATATGATTGCATTTACATACATGATTGCATTTACATACATGTACTCACAAGGTTTTAAAGTGCAATCATGTTATTGTCATATTATTGTAATGATGAAATAGCTAGGAAGTCAAATGTACTGGGGCTCCGAGTGGCCAAGTGGTCTAAAGGCTCTTGCCAGTAGCTTCTCGTGGGTCGGTGGTTCTTTCCGAAGATTTCCCGGTTTCTTCCTCCACCAATAATACTGGCTGCCATGTATAGCCTATTGTGTGCTGTAAAGAAAATGGCATTAAGCCCCAGAACAACAACAACAACAATAAAATCAAATGTACTATTGTGATAGTAATGTAAGGCAGAAAAAGCTAATGATTTAAAATTGCGAGTATCACCTTACTTAAATGATAAAGTAGGTAGTATTCTAACACAAAAATATGTAAATTAAGCAAAATGTAAGAACAGAAAGAAGGAAAGAAAACACAAAATTAATTTTATTTTCATTCATATATATATATATATATATATATATATATATATATATATATATATATATATATATATATATATATATATTAGTCTTATACTACTCTGCAATGCTGGTCTTGTCTTTAAATTTAAAGTCATCTGCATGTACAAAAAAAAATGTTTGTATGAGCAATACATACAATAGAGTAGGAAGATTGATAATGATTCTCCCCCCCCCCATATACTTCTGCACAAGTGCAAGAGTATATTCTCAGAAAAACAATAAATACACACATTGATCAGTACATTAAAGTGACACAATGTTTAGATGTAGTTCTAGACCTAAAACTGAGTTACCAATTGATTGTGTTGATGCTTCACTGATAGGGCAGACAAGAGGTGGGGGCAACCAGGGATATATTCCCAGGGCCAGGGCCCATAAGGGGGACTAGGCCGAACAAATCTCTTTAATTTTATGAAAGAACAATTTTGTTTCAACAAGAACTAGGAGAGGCCCAGGTGTTTCTTACTGCAGGGCCTGTGATTGCTCTCAATGGCCCTGTTCATGGACATGATTGTATTTCACTGATGACGCTCGTTATTTTTCTGACAAGGAAAACAAAATGTTCTTTTAAATCTGAATCAATATCCTGTGCACTTCTCTTGGTATAAGACTGCATTGTTGCAGGAGTTTTCTCTAAACTAAAGCTCCTTTTGGTGTTAGGTCTGGCTCTATATACTGAGTCCAGAACCTTTATGGTAGTTTGGTTACTTTTCTTAAAACCAGGTCAATATATTTTAGCCTAAGGAAATCAGATACTAATTGTTAGTTTCTGTTTGGGATTCACATCTCATTTCAGCTGATATACTACTAATGGTTGTTTATTTCCTCTGTGGTATCACACATTCTCAATTATGAAGGCAGACATGTTGCAAATCAACAGATTCCATTTTAAGCTCCTGTTTGTGTATGGTATTGATGCATGTTGCCCCAGTGCTTAAACATCACTATAAACTGCCACAATGAGGACATCATATCAATATCACTGCAAAATTGTTAAAGCTATGTTGATATTCCTAATCACACACACACACACACATGCTACTGAATGGTCAGAAGATTTATACATGCAATTCATGTATTATTCACATTTGTATGCCTGAAACAAAAGATTCAAGTCAAGTTTCACAAATATTCTAAATTTATAGTTTCTGTAATATAAAGAAAGTTCTTAGCATCTAAAATAATGAAGGAGAGAGAAAAATGACATCTTGTACTTATATAATCCTTTGCACATCCAAAATGGAAGTCTTTTATTGGAATCTTAATGTAGCAAGTTCTTATTTGTAAATGGGTTTTCCACATGAGTTTCACTGATCTTTAATATAACAGACCTGGTTGCTTCTATTATTCCAAAAGGGTCATATTCAACAATGAGTATCTGTTGATGGCTTCCACAAAATTATTTTTCCATACCAGACACCAAAGGACCATCTTCACTGTGGCTGAAGATAAATCTCATGGGCACTGATGATAAAGCTGTAAAATATTAAAGTGGAAGAAAATGTTATACTAAGTGAAAAACGATTCAATGGCTAAAAATAACTTATATCAATATATAGGGTTTGCATTTATAACAATTTTAAACTTTGATATAAAACAGAACTAATAGTCAATGGTCTCTGTTCAAAATAATTTTATCTATAGGGGCTCTTATTGAGGAATTTGTGTTAGAAAGTCAATGAATGGACAATTAGGGGCCAAAGCTCCACTAAATGCCATGCAATAATGGAAATCCAAATTATTCAAGATCTCAATAATATAAAGATGCATGATACATCTGGTTGAAAAAACATTACTTAGTAAATTGATGTTGTGAAATATAAAGATACACAGGTAATCAGGTCGTACAACTACTAAAAATGATGTCATGAAATGCTGAAACATAAAAATCATTCAAAGTCGTTCACATAAGGCTTTGTATTGAACAGGGTGAGATCCAACAATCCTTGGTAAAGTTATACTGCAAAGACCAAAATCAGCAGTAAAGACAATCTGGGGCTTGCTAACCTTGTAAAAGATGTCAAGGAATTCTGAAAATCAGACATTTTAATGTAACATATAAAGCCACACCCAAACCTTGGGTAAAATCAAACAATTGTCAATTTAAACTGTGGAAACCAAAATCAATAGATCAAAAGACAGGTTCTACTGTATATTAAAAGTCACAAGTCTGACCATGAGCATTCAGTGTTTAATATAATGGACTTCCATATGTTTTCTATGTGTGCTGAATTAGTACTCAAGAACCCACTAGACAAGGAAAGCAAATAAGTACTTTTTCAACTTTATCAAACAAGCATCCATAACTAAAATGTTCAACAAAGCACTCAAAAGAAGAATATGAAAGTATTTCACTAAACATGCATTCATGTATCACTAATTAAGCTAATTTACATATACAATAACATTGCTAACATATTAATTAAAATGACTCTAGTTGCAGGAATTGAAGATAAAAGTAGGTCAACAGTATGGATCAATCTATCTGGTTACCTGGCATCAAGTATATATGGGATATCTAATTCAAAAGTTGTCAAACATTCTGAATTTCAAAATTCAAAACAATATTTTTATGGGGGTACTTTCACATCTTCACCAAGAATCATTCAAAATTAGGCAATTTGCAAACATTTCTTAAGTGATACAGAAGTTTACTTTAAAGCTTGAAAGGAAGGGATACAGAGCATTGTTCCTCATCACATTCAGGGTGTAGCAACATCATTTCATTTTCTAAATTGTCAGGTCTCATTGCATTTCTTGCTGGTCTGTGTTCTGTTTTATTGAGCAGTTTTTCTCACAAGGTACAACTGCCACCATCACAGTAATGAAAACTTCAGTCAATGTGGTAAAGAAGGTAAATGTTTCCTTCAATGTTTTGCTATCAATGCAAACATATGAAACAGATATAGATCTGTTTGCATTAACCACATACTTGCACTGGATAAGGGATCATCTGTTATTAGCTAAGTTAAATTGATGGTTCTAATTCACATCAAACATGGCAAGGATATTTGCCAGTCCCTGACTAAGGGCTTTAATCTGACGTTCATGTCCAGTTTTTCATCTCTAGATCTCTTATCAAGTTTCCTTACAATATTTCCAATAAATACCTTTGGGATAATATTTAGATTTTTTTTTGCATTAGTAACAGTATTAACATGCCTGTATAGGAATCAACAATAACTACCACCTGTATATCTTGGACTCCAAACAGAAATTAATTTCCTGCACATCAGCAAGCCGTGGCCATTGGCTGCACATTGGTGTAATGTATAAAATATTTGTATTGTCTGTTATCTTTTTCTCCATGATTATATGTTATGTATATTTGCATTTCAGATCCAAAATTAAGATCATTTTGTACCTAAAATGTTTCACAAAATATGAAAGGGTATATTTTCACAAGGCAGTTCTTGTATATGCATGTCTACATGGAATTGCACCAGAATATCTTCAGAAGTTATTCAGACTTTTTTAATACTGGCTCAGATCAATATCATATGTAAACCTTCATCCACCAAAACCAAGAACTGAGCAATTATAAAAAGCTTTTAGTACTCTGGTACAGTTCTGAGCAATAAGCTTCCACTACATGTAAAATCTGCCTAAAATATTATAATGTTTAAGAAGAGAAATATTGAGTATTTATGTCTTTCTCAAAGATAATGGAATTTAGTATCTTTATACTGAACACATTGAAATGAACAGTAATGATTGATATCTTTCATATAATGCACCTTATTAAATTCTTCTTCAGAGGGCCTCAAGGGAGAATTCTAAGTCTGATTAAATGATTCACCCGCTGTAAATACAGTATTATTATTATTATTATTATTATTATTATTATTATTATTATTATTATTATTATTATTATTATTAACCTGACCAGTTACAGTCATTTTTTTGTCAATATAATATATGGCTAATATTTTTTTGCAAGTTACTTCACATCATTATTAATGTAAACATGTTTATGTGAGTCTTGGTCTAGGACACTTGGATTCCCCCATAGTAGAAGCTGTTGTACCTGATCTTTATCACATTCTTTATCATATGCTTAGTGACAAATTTTATCTTATTGACTATTTAGATATTTCTAGAAATGAATTTTTGACCTTCATCCTGATTCTAATATTGTGTTTTAATTTTTGTATATACTGTTGTTTACTTGAAATATTATTCATTCTAGTGATAACATCTGAAGCAGAACCAGTTAATTATTGTGTTCAGTTTTTATTTGGATTTATTTATTTATTCAAATAATTATTCACTCGCATTACAAAGTGCTCATAACATTCTTGGACAGATCTATTAACTTGGACTTATAGTGAATTCAGACAAAAACATCTAGGCTTATATTATTGTTAGTCAACAAAAGACTCCACATCACAGATCACTACAGGCATATCAACAAGTTTGAGCTTTTTTGGAACATCATTGGAATTTTTTTTAGAACTTTATTCATTTAACACTGGTGATAAACTTTTTGGACTATCAGGGATTTAATTTACATTACTGTAATTCTTTTTAAATGTTCACTTTTATTTGAGGGAAAATTTTTTTTTAATTTTACAAAACTTTGCTTTTTGCTCTGTTTCATTATTTAGTTTAAGACCACAGGAGACATTAAACACTTTTCTCTCAAACATTTATAGGTCATGTCAAAGTATTAAACATATCTCTTAGTATGGGAAGACAACCAAATTACTTTAAAATTACTTTAAACTTTTGCTTTAGTTGCAGTAATTCCATCATCAACATTAACATAATTTTCCATCTATATTACACTAATACACCATGTGTTATGAATAGTTATAACAACATCATGTAAGCTCAGTCACCTAACGTTAGTGTGCTTTCAAAAATATTTTACATAGCTCATTATTATGATTTGTATTTAATTTACCCTGTTATATCTCAGATCTGAGAATTGAAAGTAACTGTAAAGCCATCATATTTTTCCAAAGTTGCTAAGGTTCAGGAATACATCTCACTGCATAGAAAGATCCTAAGGCTATTTTGTGAACAGCAGACCAAACATAAATTGGAATTCAATGTAATTGAGCCAATTTCCTCACTATTCCTAATTTGGTACTGAGCCTGATACTTTTGATAAGGAAATATTCTTTGCTATTATATGTTGTGAGACTGCAAAATCACTTCTTACAGTGCCATTAAATAAAATTTCACAGAATAGAACAATTTTATTTTGTTTTAAAGCCATATAAAAAATCATAGGCAACATTTAATCAACACTAAAATTTGCAAAGGTCACAACATGGTATGATGTGAAAATTACACTTTTACAGCAAATACTGAGGCATCATGGCAAACTAAAAATCAATCAAATCAGAACACCATAGATATTTCAGCTGTGCTGTGAATATATTTCACATTTTTGGATCAACAAGAGAAAGATTTCACTGCATTTTGTGTTGATTCCACAAGCATATTTTTAATTTTGTCAAAATGTGTCAGCTAGTAAGGTTTTTGTGAAACCAATTGCATATAGCTTTTTGTTTGGTGCATCACTGTTATCTTCATGGTAGAGGAAAAACCCAGAAAAAAAACCTGGTAAGACTCATCGACCTATGGGAAGCAAGTGGCAAGCTTTATAACATACCCACATTGAGCAAGCCCAAGCCTCAAACCCAGGCAGTGGTAAGATGGCAGTGATTTGTAAAGGTTTTGGACCACTTGGCTACCTGAGGCCTACTCTTACACAAAATGAATCCTGTCTGTTCATCAGATTACTTTTGATATATTTCAACTATGATTGAGACTATGTAGTCACTCCATCAAGAGACATGTTTTGCATTAGCACCTCAATCCAGGAAACAAGGTCCTATTCTAATTTGATATGACACAAACAGAAACAGCTAAAATGACATAGATCAAAACCAGAAGAGTACATGAAAACTGTAAGTGACCATCAATTTATCATATATTCAGTGTACTTGGATTGAGACTTGTTTGTTTTTTGATGATAATTATTACCTTTTTATGTGCATATGACTGAGATGTATTTGTTTTTAAAGTATGCATTATTCACTAATGACAAACCTTGCATAGCATGAAAATCTCCAAGAGCTTGGAAAGCCCACCAATAGTTTTCCCACAACTCAGTATAACAAATATTAGTTAACTCACCTTATGGAAATTAAAAGGATTTTTAAAAATAATTTAATTTCATTAACAACAGGTATATGGCTGGATATCTCAAAGAATAATTTTAATGATATTAGTGAAGTGGAAGAGTATACCAAGATATTGGGAAGACTACAGTAGTTGTTGTGTTAGACACGTATATAAATTGGGCTATAAATTAGAGCATTGAATACCTGAGAACATTGACAGCTGAAAAAATAAATTGTGATGGACAATAAAGAACTTACAGTCTGGACATCTTTCTTCTAAGATTGAAATAGGATGATAGATGAAGATGTATCACAGCTAAGGCAAACCATAACCGGTACACATATTCAAAATAGGATATCTATTATGCAGTCCATTGCTGACTCTGCATATAATAATAATGGCATGTTTGGGGAGGGGGGAGGAGGGTGGGCTAGGGGGAGAATTGAACATGTTATGACTCTATGGTATTAAAGTAACAAAAGAAGTGAAGTCAGCAAGTTTATTAAAATTAACAAATAATTTATTTCTCAAACTTATAAAGTCAAATTTAAGAGGACCTTAAAGTGAATTGAGAATTAAATCATAAATGTTCTATTGTAAATTGTTACATGACAAGGGCTTGTACTCAGTAACAAAGAAAAGAGTGAAAGCCAACAAGCTTTGTAAATTTTAACAAAACAATTTATTTCTCTAGACAACAATGTAAAAATTGGTAAATTAGAATTACAGTTGGTGAAAATAATCAAAATATGATTCTAAGAATAAAAGCACAAGTCCTATCACTAATAGTCCTATAAGAATCCAGGTTAGAGTCCCGACTATGTACAAATATGGAGGGCGATGACATTGGATGTAGTCCAATATATGAATAACAATAATTCCTCAGTTGAATCACAGTCTTTGTTTCAGAATAATTCCAGAATCAATTTATTTGAATATCTTTCAGAAATTTTTATAAGAAAGTCAACTTGTTGAGTGTCTAGGAAAATAAATTATTGAATCCAAAAATCAGACAAAGAATAAAATATTCTGGCAACAAATTTAAAATAAATACATCTTGTTCTTTCAAGGTTTTGAATTACTCTTGCCAAAACAACATAAGGAATGCGTATTTACAGTAAAAAACATCACTTCAAACCACTCGCGCTTGGTCATGTGGTCTTTTTTTATGCCAAAATTCACACGTTGACCAATATCACTCCACTAAAAAAACAATCATAAAAAGATTATTTACAAACATTGATCACGAAGAGAATGTCCGTGATGCTGATCAATCATTTTAACTTCCTGTTGAT
The DNA here is from genome assembly GCA_016746295.1 of Potamilus streckersoni. Lineage (NCBI taxonomy): Eukaryota > Metazoa > Mollusca > Bivalvia > Unionida > Unionidae > Potamilus > Potamilus streckersoni. The sequence continues at coordinate 61,375 of JAEAOA010001822.1, forward strand.
TTGTTACCAAGGTAAGACAAACAAAATGCCAACCCTCACATATTACATTTTTGTCTTGAATAAACAAAATTTGTGCTGAAAATATATCTCACTACTAAAAATAGAATCCCAACTCTTAGGAAAATATTCATTACATATAAATACAATGAAACAAGAATAAATAAAAAGAATTTTAAACTTTACACACAAGCAATTTAATCACATATACATAACAAAATCCAAAGGTTTGAATGTTCCAAATGTATTCCAATACTAAATGTGCTGAATATGTACATATGGTGTTAATGCATCATAATAATATAATCCAGAATGTTTTTCAATGAATTAATAATAATTCCAAAGCAATGTTTTAGTCCAAAATGACAATGAGCGATTTGTAATTCCAGTGAATAATTTAAATAATTATTCCTGTAAAATAATTACCAAACTCAACTACAAGCTTTGACAATAGATTCCTAATGACACATTAAAACAGGAATTTAGACTTTGTTTACAAAATCTATATATACTAATTTCAACATACAGAACTATGAATAATAAATGGAAGCAAAAGCAAATGAATTACATTAAACTATTTGAAAATTGTTCTTTAAAATGTCTGACACTAAATTTTCATGACCAAAAGTCCTTTGCATGATAATTGATAATCTGACTCTTTTAAACTGATAATTACAGTTCTTGTCAAGGTAAATTCTGCATTTTATTCCTAACAAATACTCCTCAATAGTATTTCTATGCTTACAACAGGTACACTTATATTTAATTTCTCTTACATTCAGTGCTCGTTTGCATTCTATACATTTTGCTATTTTATTCAATAATAATTTTAGAAGATAAAATAGGTACAATGGTTCTCTCCCTTTAAAAATATTTTTTTAGTGCTTTTGCTTGAAGCAAAAACTCATCTCCCACAAGGTAGCGGTATTATGATGTGTCATAATCACATCACATACAATAAAACACAAAAGCTACATCTATATTGATTGATTCAGGAGCAAAATGACCTCTTCAAAAGGCTGACCAATGCATGTATCAGCCAAAAGAATAATTTCCTGATCAACAGCATTCTCTAGAGCTCATCGTTATATCCCTAGTAACAGCACAAGCAGGATATAAATCAGGAATTTCAGTCTCAACAGGATCAAAGTTTTGGTCCAAAGAAGGTTTGATAGTTCCAAATGGATTAACCCCATCCTTATTCCATGCTAAGTCATTGCCAAGTAATTCATGAATATCCTCAATGGGAAAAGAAGTAATGGCTCCAACAGTCAGGATCCTGACACTAAGTCTGATGACAAATTTACACAATGGACAGGAACATTGACAAAGTCATACTCTGCTACCAAAAAAAGAACTCCTTTACTAGACGAACACTTCTCAGAAAAATGCTAAGTAATTGATAATAAAAGACTCTGAGAAGCTTCTGTATCCCATATTTTAATAGGGATGGGTTTGCCAGAATTAACAAGAAGTGATATTGAACCTTTTAACATAAATTGTTTGTAATTCATAATTCTCCATAAAAATTTCAGATTGGAAATTGAGCCAACAAATTAATTTTGTTAAATATATTCTGATGTTACTATGGACTCAATTCTTGAACTCTTCAGCTAATATCTGGTGTCTGAGGTTATCATAGTCATCATCAACTTTCTTGCCTGAGCACCACCTTAGAAGCAGTTGTTTTCAATTGGAAATTTGACATGAGTTGTTCTAGTTTTTTTTCTTCAATTCCTAATCCTGTCAATACACTCAGGTACCAAGTGATAACCGTTCATGATATATTCTTTAGCCAACTACTACAATTACTACTACTAATGACTTTAATTAAAAAGGGTAAACTAATTAGTTGCATGGAACTAGTCCTCCTCATGGTTCTTTATTACATGTATATTTACACACAGGTTATGTGCACATAAACTGACACACACACACACACACATAAAATGACACACACATGCACATAACAACCCTCCCCAAACACTCATACCAAGCTATATTTCAGTATCAATAAATAGAAAATTTGATATAACATGTTCCAACTGGGTACAGTGTACATTGTGTATATACAGTACAAAAATAGTGAGACAACAAGGTGTAAGGTTAGTGACTTTATACTTTATGTTGTAATGTATTTGTCAAATCAATCAGATTCCATTTTTATACCATTTAATCTTATTATAATTGAATGCATTAATTTATTTGCACTTACTTTAATTTTCTTTGGGATTAATGATATTGAATAATGAAAACTTTTCTTAAACAGTTCATTGTTTGGTTTAGGAATTGTTTGCTGCTGAAATTGATCTTAAATTGGGAGTGTTGCCTTGTTTTTTAACATGAAATACAAGTAGTTTATTCAGATATAAATACATTTTGTAATAACAATGTCCAGTGGGTTTTTTTTGTGGCAATTTTAAGATTCAGCAATTCTTTCAAAAAGTGAAGAAAATATTTATCAACTTCTTTTCCCTGAAAAGGGGGAATTAAACTAATAGCTTTGGTAACACTAAAACTTGTACTTGGTTGGAAAGTGGGACTTTCATTTCTTCCTTTCAGTTGTAATTCTTTAATTTCTGTTAAATTTATCTTTCATCTTTTTCAACAGGAGACCGCTTTATAACATTAACATAATTTGTATAAATACAAATAAATAAATTATAGTACATATAAGATAATTTTTAATTCATATTCTAAAGAGATTCCAATCTAGGTCCATGGGTAAATGGTACCCATTGCCTTGCTTGTAAGCACTAACCCTTATTAATTACCAGGCTGATATGCGAGTGTGTCTGTTGTGCATGAGTAACGTCAATAGTCTCGTTTTGCTTTTTTCCTATTGAGCCCTGATACACATGACAACCTCTGGATTTCGCATGTATGCAGCATTCTATGTGCATCCTATGGCTTACTAACTTTATTATTTCACAACCAGTCACAGGGGATAGAGGCTTATGGCATATAACAGAGCTGACAATATGTAAAAATGACAAATACAAATCAACATCATAATATGTACAACCCATGGAATGGCGAGCACCCAGAGTAGAATATGTATGATATTTACACTCCAGCACGATTAGAATCAAAGGCTTTGATGCTCCAAACAGTAGTATGTGAGTTGGTTCAATAATCGGTGATGGATGCATTTAAGGTACATTCTCCTAGTTTTATGTATTTATTTGTTGATTGAGAATTCAGATGATGCGCCAGTTTATTTATAAAATGATCGTGTATTATTTCAGATAAAAATCAATGTTGTTCTGTCAATCTTGTGTTTATGCACAGTTAAATAAACATGCACACACACACACTGGAAGACACACAACAAATATAAGCTCAATGGCATCGGGATGCAAAAATTGCAAAGGTATATGCCTTGGCACATACTGGAAATACGAACAATGCCACTATGAATAACGTAGAACATATACAATGGTGTTACATACAGGACAAGTTGCTTGGCCATGTTTTAAATATAGCATCAGAATCAAATCTTGTAATCAGTTCTGCCAGCCCTGTGGATCTGTTTATGAATATTACAAGGCATGTAAAGCTCCTGTAATTGAACAGATGTATGTGATTGCACAAACATCTGTCATTAAAGAGATACCAGAGGCTTTACAAATAGATACAAAAATGAATGATGCAAAGCAGTTCCAAGGTCTGATCCTAGTAAAATACAAAACTAGATCAAGTTTTTGAATAGATTTCTTATTTAGAGATGTTTTTTCCCTTATAAAAGCATGCTATCCTTATAACATCTCAGCTAAAGCAACTTGCACCAAAGCTTGGAATACACATACCAAGTCACATGCAAAAGGCCAACATGTTAGAATTATTGAGGCCCAAACCTACACTGAATCCACCACCAGTCACCAATCCACCACTGGTTGTTAATGCAAAAATAACAATACAACAGCTAAAACAATTTGCACATCATCCTAATATAGAAATACCAATAATTTCAAAACATGCTGACATACTTGAGATAACAGATGTATTCTAACAAAACCACTTTCATATTGAGGATGAAAAACGCAACCATCATAAAAAAACAAATCTGTCTTGCATCTGCCGAGTACGTTCATGACCAAGTACAGCAAACAGAAGCAACTGACTTCAGATTTCACAAGCACGGTGCTGAGTTAGAAAATCACATGACAATTATTCCATCCACATACAAACCAGAAAAAGATGTTAATAAATATGATCCCTGGAATCACATCGACATTACAAAACTTTGGTCACATTGGTATTAACGTATATACTGTCCTCAGCATTACATCTAGTTATTCTGCTTTCTCATGACAAAAATAGATTTAAAATGACAACATAGTGTATTCACAACAATATGCATACAATCGTAAACTGCAACAATACCAGCGCCATTAATGATGAAATTGATAAAGGCAAAGAAAATCTTCACACCATGTTGGACAAATATACCAATGCAGAATTGAGATGGACTATCAAAAGATGTGCATAAGGCGAGTTAAATCAATCACTATATCAACCATTTCATGGATCCAGTTACATGCCAACACCATAGTTGGTTCCACTTAGGTCAATGATAAATGTAAATAATTTTGACAACAGATGTTTTGAATAAGCCATTGTGTGAGCGATATATCAGGCTAGTTATAACCAAAATAAGTCTCAAAAATGCTGGCAGTACCTGTGAAAACCCTGGGAAGAACCACTGACTGGCAACTGGCAAATGGCAAGCTTTCTCAAGTAACCACGTTGGACAAATCTGAGACTCAGACCTACGCTGACAGAGATGAGTTGACAGTGATCTGTAATGGAGAAAGTTTTAGACCACTCAGGGCCCCATGTATAGATAAAGAATCTTTATCGGTTGTTTAGCTAACACAGCATGCGTGAACATAAAAACTTCAGTGCACATGCTGTTGCTTTGGCTGTAACAGTGAAAAACTGCTGCTGACAATAATGCCAGAACCAGGTTAAAAAAATATAAAATTCACTGCAGTGCAATACAAAATTAAAGTTCCTTATATAATATATATATAGAGACTTTTGAATGTCTCAGCATTCCAGTGGTAGATGCATCCAGCCACTGACCAATAACCATACAGATTTTGTTACATTGTGATGTATCATGCATGGCACTAGCATCC